>JARGYA010001140.1:0-21457 GCA_029204335.1 Mycena vulgaris
TGAGCTAATCTGCGTAGCTGGTGCAGGGGTTCTCAGTCCTGCATTCCCGGCCTCCAAGTCCTCCAACGGTATCGCTTCGCCTCTAGATTGGCCATTCGACTCGTGGACGGCATCGTCTCCCTCGATTTCCTCTTCTGCCTCCTTCATCTCCTCCCGAATTTTATCGTTCCCTGCCTTCATTGCCCGTCCCTCCATCAACATTTTTGCGCCAAACACGAGGAATAGACCTGCGGCGGCTGCCTGGGTCCATTTTTTGGGTATAAGAGTTGGTAGGATGTGCCCCATCTCCGCAGAGAGTATGGACATGACGACGAGGGACCCAAATGCACCACAGAATACGACGATGCGGGGATGTCGCATGGCAAGAATAGCGGCAATGAGGAATGTCTTGTCTCCGATTTCAGAGACGATGATCATGAAAAAGGAGTTCATGAGTGCTTGCAACGAGCTTTCTTCCGGGCCATTTGAGCTCGTCGACATGTTGGTGGTGACAAGACTGCGCGCCTGTTTTGGAGAAAATCAGTGATCAGAGTTTGTCCTTGTTGATTGATGATGCCGCCCCGCCAAAGTTTAAGGCCGAGACGCCGTCACGTTTGCTGGGCGGCATCGGCATCGGGCCGCTAAATATTGGAGACAAAATTTTACAGACGGAATAGAGCATATTGGCAACTAGTGAAAAATATATCATCGATGATTTTTGGTCAGAGACTTGATCAAAACGGACCTCTAAAATCGACTCCACAAGACGCGTCATCATCGGGTATACGGTCCTGTAATTGATTTGAACGCGCTCGCTCCGGCCGCAGCACCACTCTTTCCTCCCCTCATGCCTAGCAGCCCGTTCAGACACTTGCGAAGATCGGGAGGTGCCGACGGTACTTCCATGTTGGGACAATCCCGGCCGGCCACGTGCCCTCGTACTTCTCATGCAAAATAAATTTCTCGAAGTTGGACGCTCCACAATCGAAAACGATTAAAACGATAGTATACAAATATGGGTTTTTCAATCACTTGCCAATATGCTCTAATGCATCTGTGTTTTGGCCGAGGGGATTTTTTTGTTCTGAAAAAAACACTCATGATACCAAAGCTCCCTGGCACAAAATTGGCACCCTTAAAAATCGCTTCGGCCAAAAACACAGTCGCCTTCGGTTGGAGTAGATGTGCCGAGGCCGGCAGCGGCCCAAAAAAAAAAGTGTCCCGGGCCGCGGGCGCGTCACATCTTGGTGTGCCGTGGCGTGCCAGATGTGTGACATTCCGTGACATTAGGCAGAATCGTCCTCACTTTCCCCAATTTTTTCGTTGCTGGGTGTTTTGCCTCGCTTGATATTATTCTCCACATTAATATCTAAGGTCTTCCATTCAATGCACCATAAACATGTTAAAGCACCAGCGGCACGATTTGATGTGGCTGTACATCAATCCATCAAACAGTCTGAGTTTAGGGAAGTCTAATAAGTCACGTGGCAGAATACCAACCACGCTCACGTGTTTGCTCTCTCCCTCTCCTCCCGCGGCCTGCTGCGACCGAGATGTGGACAAAACTGAGCTCCGCTTTAAAGTCCAAGCAGGCCCAGGATGGCGCTGCTCTTGAACAACCAACGGCAGGCCCATCGACCTCTCCCTCCAAAAGTACAGTCCGCAAGGTGTTTCACCGCGACGACGGGTCTCTTAGGTTGAACTCCCCGTTGAAAGTCAGCATCCCCAAAAAGGTCAAATCCACGTTCAACCTCCATGGAAATAGTGCGTTCCTTCTTGCTAAAGGCTTGCATAACTAAGAACTCTCGGCACAGGCTCTCAACTTACGCTCACCCCAGAAACGTTGCCAGGAAGTTCCAGCGACCTATCTCGCCGTGCCTCGCAAGAAGTTCTAAGCACATCGCGACCCAAGGCGACGCGACGCTCGTCCTTCAACATTCTGATCACGCGTCGGCCGTCCATTGACGCGCTGCGGTCACCTCCGGAGACCCCCCGCTCCATGTCGCGTCGAGAGGAATCCCCGAACTCCAATCCCACAAGAAATCGAGCAGCCACTTTCGGTGGTTCAGTTCGCTCCATTCTTCGCGAGGCGAATACGCCTGGCACTGGGAAAAGCGTCCGGTTCTACTCACGCGACGCGTACGATGTTGCTGCCCCGGAACAGTCTCAGGAGACAAACTACCGACCTTTCATATCGCGATCCACACCTCCCGAAGAAACATTCCTGCAACATTTACAGCGGTCAGACTCCGGCGACAGCAGCAATGCTTCGAGCGCGATGCCGCGATTCGCCTCCTCTTCAAGATACAGCAGACCTACCGTTGCAGAAGTCTTCTCCCCGTCGTCCTCCACTGCAGACTCTCCCCACTCCCGACCTCGGGGACAGGCACCCCATCTCACCAACTTCTTTGGAGGGTTGGACGTTCCGCCAATAGCTTCCCTCAGCGTCGGCGTCCATAGGGATCTTCCGGACGCGCTTTCATCCACCTCACTTCGGGACGGAGGCAATGGAAGCACCATCAGTCGGGAGACGGGTCTAAAAGAACGGCCCATCCAGATTGATGCAAACCCGCTCGGTAAAGACAAGGCCCCGCGACTTCCTTCCGTCTCGCACGACCGCAGCACATCTTTCAGCTTCGGACAGACCGTCTTTTACTCGATGGAGCACTCCGATTCAAAGCGATCTTCCAGCGGAAAATCGTCCCTGGTATCCGACATCGATTCAGATAGGACGTCAGACAGGACTTCAGCATCGTCGTCGTCGTCGTCCCCCAGCTTAGGCCGCAATCGTTCTCTTAACGACACGGTGTTCATGTCCATGATGCGCGGCACGCCCCCAAAGGTCATGGACGGAGCGAACGGTGAACCGCTCTCTGGCAAGGAGGGCAGCGTCGCTCCCGAACCCGACCCTTTCAGCGCCCACGCAACGACCTACTACACGCCGCAGACCATGATTCCCACGACTCCGCCTCAAACCGTCTCGCACCATGTCCGTCAAGCGTCCAAGGAGGAAAGCATTATCTTCTCTCTGCAGACACAACTTGATATGCAGAGCGAGCTGTGTGGACAGCTTGAGGCCGATCTGCGGGCACGGGATGAGTTTGTGGAGGTGCTGGGGAAGAAGCTCGTGGAGGCAGAAGAGGAGGATGCGAAGAAGCGCAAGTTTTTGAGGGCATGGAAGAAGAAGGTCGGCGAGCTTGAGAGAACGTGTCGTTTCCTCGAGGACGAGGTGGAAGGGTCGCGGCAGGAGAGCACGGAGCGCAGCATTATGGATGAGGCTAGTTCTGAGGCTCTACAAATGCTGCATCGCCAAATTTCCGGGCTCGAGCGAGAGAGGGAAGGGTGGAAACGAACCGAGGTGGTGCTGCGGGAGGAGCTTAGGAGGCTGGAGACATTGGCAGGGCAGAGGCGCAATGAAGCGGTGAAGCTCAGGGAGTCCTTGGGTAGTCTAAGTGAGAAGGAAGGGAAGCAGAAGGAACAGGAGCAAACCATCGAGGTTGCCATGCAGCAGAGAAGCGAAGAGGAGAATCAGAGGCATAAAGCCATCGAGACGGCCTGGCACGTTGAAAAGGATGGTATGCTGTCCGCGATGGACAACATCAAACTCAGCAACATAGGGCTGGTTACAGAGTTGGACGACTTCAAGCAGCAGCTGGGGGCTCGGGACGACGAGATTGTTGCATTGAAGGCCGAGCTATTCGCAGCCAGGGATTGTGCGGAGAGAACGGTCGCATCGCTCGAAGCTACGGAGGCAGGGAAGTGTGCCCTTGCCATGGAGCGTGACTCCTTAAAGCTTCAAGTGATTAAGCTTCAAGAGAAGACTGCCGCGGCGGAGGACGACTTGCAGGGACTTTGGGACATCAGGGAATCGCTAGAAAAGGAGCGAGAACACGTATGTCCATTCCTTTATCCAGTCGTATCCAAGCTTTACCTCCCCAGCTCAAGGACCGGATTCGAGAAGAAGAAGGCCGTTTTGACGCTGTTAATCATAAGCTCAAAGCGAGCGAGAATCGTGTCATCGAGCTGGCACAAGAGCGACAATATGCCATTGACAACGTTTCTCGCCTTGAAGACAACATTCGGCGCCGAGATATCGAAGCTGCAGAAGATTCTCAGCGCAACTTTAATCGTGCGACGGACATTGAAGAGCTGCGGGAACAGATGAGCAGGATGAGACGGGAGCAGTCGGTTGAGCTGGAAGCTGCGCTGCAGGACGGGGCTCGCAAACAAATGGAGATCGAGGCTCAAGCAAGGGCATTATTAGAATCCAAGACCGAGATTTCGCGGTTGGAATGCCAAACCCGCGAACTGCAACAGGAGAGCGCAGACAAGGAGGTCCACATTGTCCAAATCACCAAGCAACGTGCCCAAGACAAGCAAGACCTGGAGGGACTGAATATTGCGCTGGATTCAAAACAACAAGAACTGGAGTTGGTGCGTTTGTCGATCGTCGTCTCTTTGCATATGACGCTTACAGTCATGTTGCCAGCTCAAACGACGCCTTGGAGTGCGCGGTATTGCAGGGAATACTCCACCCCAGTCCAGTAAAAACGTACACCAACGCCGTGATTCTTTGGCGCATGCCACGCCCCGAACGTCACGGCCGTCGTCTTTAGCATCTGAATCTGGTGCAGACCCCGCCCGGGAGCGCAAACCTTCAGTAGACCGGGAGCGCAAATTTTCAGATACGAAAATCCCTGCCTTGAGTAAGAGCGCCCGGCTCAACACCTCCGCGAGTATCTTGCCCACGCCTGTGAAGGCGACTCGCGGATCCATGGGGCCGCCGCCGCTCAGGCCCCGGTCATCCATCGTCGGCACCCCGACAATCACCCCAAGAACACTCACTCGCTCCTCGTCGTTGGCGTCCACCCCTGCTGGTGTCAAAGCCAAGGTTTCGAAGGCAGCGACGACCGCGAATCCAGTATCTCCTCCTGTGGAACAGGGCGAAAAGGAAAACGCCGATGTATCTAGTTCCAGAAGGCTCAGTAGGATCCCAACGCTCACTCAGTAAATATGTATGTATATCTGTACTGTATTTAACACACTCATTACCTATCACGACAATGAAATGACATGTAACGGAAATGATGAGTAGATGTCGGCATTGGACAACCATCGCGCAGAGTCCAGTCAAGGAACCAGCTGGAGGAGCTTGGGGAATTATTTCACGTAGATGTAGTGAAAATGGTTGCAACAAGTAAATCTTGCAATCCTCACCGAGCTGAGTGGGGGTTGAACCTTGTATGTGAAGCATATGTTTATCCAGACTAAATAGCGGCAGACAGACGCGGCGCGACGCGTTGCTATAAATCATTTTCTGAGTGATAGGGCTCTCCCTGACGGTCATGTCGAAATCCTGTGTGAATTTACAAGCTTTACCTTTTTCTTCCTTTTTGAGCTGCGAGTGGGAGTGTCGCTCTATCAAGCCTAATGTGATGGTATCAGTCAGATGGGTGATCTACTCCCAGCCAACCACAACCGGCTATGTACAACCAGAACGACACTCGTTCCCTCTCCTTTGAGCTGCTTAAATCATCGAAATCGCCCAGTGGGAACATCCCGATCGTTCGGCGTTGTCGTTGCTTTCCTGCGGCTTGCTCCGATCGCACGAGTGGGCTCGTTCACCGTTCCCAATGGCTCCGCGACGCTAGGTATTCTACAGTATTCTAGCAGTTTTTTGTGGGTGGCGCACTCAAGATTGAACGCACTGTACTATTTAAATCGATCCTGCAGGGCTGGTCCGTCTAGACTCGAACCTCGAGTCCGCCGATCTGCTCTATTCACGAAATTGAACCTCTTTTACGCTCATCATAAGGCTCAATTATGTCGTACGGGTTCAGCGGACCTTTTTTCATCGATGTACTGCAAGCCGAGTCTTTAATTTGGATTGGCAAGGGAGTCAGAGTGTAGTACGTACCTTCGGTTTGGGTAGTCCCCCTTATCAATCCAATTCCAATCCTCATATTCCTTTACTCCGTGTACTGAAACTGTGAAGCGCTAACGGTAATATAAATTAATACCCCCCTCTAGCCTCTTGTAATTATTTCTGCGAGGCGAAGGCAATGTTGTGCGTTGCTTGTCCGTGTATAGATCACAGTGGAACGTCCGGCAGCGCAAACAAGACGCGTCTCCTGCTGCCATGTCGGACCCCACAGACGTTGTCCTCCCCATCCCCAATCTCTCACTTGCTCAGAACCTGTTCACCCTTTCCACCCCTTCCCTAGTCCGCTTTCACGATGCAGCGCGTGCAGCCCTCCTCGAGGGAATTAAAGCAGATGAAATGGGTCCTTGGTACCGTTCCCTGACCGTAGCACCTTCCAGCTCTACCTCCGACCCACAAGCAGCACAAACCTCCTCCCAGTCCTCCACCTCCACCTCCACTGCCCCTCCTGCTCCTACCGTCGTCCCTTTCGACGCGACCATACTCGAGGAGCTAGAAAAGAAAAACGCAGCAGCTTTGGAGAAGCTTGATGAACGCTTGAAGCACGCGCAGGAAACAGAGGGAGAGTCTGAGATTAGCGACGCTCTCAGAGGCCGCGCTAATTATCTCACCAAGATCGGCGACAAAGTGAGGAACCATGATTATGACCCACCACTCTTTCGTTGACAACTTTCATTCAGGACGCGTCGGCCGCACAACTTCTTGCCTTTGAGAAGACACCAGGTCTCGGCTCCCGCATAGACATCGCTCTTACCTTAGTGCGCATCGCGTTCTTCTGGGGAGATCGACAAGATATCACCAAATACCTCAGCAAAGCAGAGGTGTACGTTACCGCCCTGTTCCCTGATATCCCATAATAACCTATTTCTTGCAGGCTCATTGAGGAGGGTGGTGACTGGGACAGACGGAATAGGCTGAAAGTGTACCGGGGCCTATACATGCTTTCGATTCGACAGTTTGTGCGACTTTCGCTATACGCTTGATTTGGGTCTTACGTTCCTATAGAAGAGCGGTGGTGACTTGTTCATCGACGCCTTGTCTACGTTCACCGCGACCGAACTCATCAGCTACAACGACTTCGTCGGCATGACTGTTATCGCGGGTGTCTTCGGCTTGTCGCGTGTTGAATTGAAGAAGAAGGTCCGTCCGCGCTTTTCGTCCTTGCATTAACAACCTCTCACGTTCCCACAGATCATAAGCTCTCCCGAAGTCAACCAGGTGCTACCAGAAATCCCGTTACTTGGGGAGCTTGTTAACAACCTTTACGCGTGCCACTACGACAAATTCTTCGTCGCCCTGGGTAGGTGAACCCTGCTTTATTTCGCATATCCTCTGACCTCCTTTGTTCCAGCGGAACTTGAGCAAACTCACCTCCTTCCTTCCCGCATTCTCGCACCGCACACACGGTACTACGTGCGCGAGATGCGGATACTGGCATACAGTCAACTGCTCGAGAGCTACCGGAGTCTGACGCTCGAGAGCCTCGGCGGCGCGTTTGGCGTCAGTGTCGAGTTCATCGACAAGTGCGTATCGTTATTTTCGTTGACGGTATATTTGTATTTATCCCTCGCAGTGAGATATCGCGTTTCATCGCGGCGGGCCGCCTGCACTGCACCATCGACAAGGTGCACGGCACAGTGGAAACGACACGACCGCTCAAAAAGAACGCCCAGTATGAGACGGTGGTCAAGCAGGGAGACGTGCTGCTCAATGAAGTGCAGAGGTTGTGCAAAGTTCTGTATTAGTTGTTGAAAACGAGTTTTGATATGCATAAGAGAGAGAACAGGCAAAATAGAGCCTGCCATCGCGTAAGACATTAATTATTATTGTGCACTTTCTTCAAGCCTGGATGGTCTGGGCAAAATGCTAAGAAAAGTGTATTTGTGTACATAGGCAATTCGTGTGTACAAATACAGAGAGCCGACAATTCAGAGCCGTATTCATATTTCCTTCGTTCAAGCAACGGTGATCTTCTTCGGTACCTGCTCGGGAGTCGTCTTGGGGAACGTCACAGTCAAGATTCCATTATCCATGGAGGCCTTGACCTCGCTTTCCTAAATTGAATAGTTCAGCGAACCCACACAAATTCTCATCAGCTCGAAAAAACTTGCCTTGACGCCCTGGGGCAGCTGCAAAGTCCGCGAAATCTTGCCGAATCTACGCTCACGGATGGCATAGCCATCCCTCTCGTGCAACTCGGAGATCTTGCTCTCGGCGGCGATGCTCAGCCGGCCGTTGTGCACGTCAATTTGTACATCCTCCTTTTTTATCCCTGGCAGCTCGAAAGTCGCTGTCACGGTGTTAGAGGTCGAATCTTCGTGGAGATCCATCCTACGGTTGCGTCAGCGACCAGGCGAGGTGGATAGAGAGAGAAATGGGGATCACCTGGGCCTGATAGCACGCTGGACGTCATCGTTTCCGGCGTGGCGCTGCAGAGCTTGGGTCTGGTTGGCGTTGCCCATGCGACCAAAGGATTCGTTGATCATACGTTCAACGTCGTAGAAGGGGTCGTAGTAGAAGACAGACATTGTGTGAGTAGAGAGAGTCGCTTAGTTGAGTTGACTATGAGGGTGGCGAGAACAGCGTTGCATTTATACTGCACGGCGAAGACGCCTGAACGCCACCAGAAAGTTCGAGACCGCGATATTTCGTCATACTAGTCGCCCAGTTGAATTCACCGCCGGTCATGAGGATAGTGTCAAATTTGGGTTCGAATATTCTAGGAACGTCTTGCAAGAAATGGGATCGCAGAAAGTTCGAGCTAGTTCGAGACGTTGGCCAGGGACAAATTTGAGCGGTCGAATCTTGCAGAACATTCTAGATTTAAGCAGAGATTTGCAGTTAAACTAGTCAGGTCTCGGTCCAGCTGCAGTCACCGCGCCGCGGCTTGTCCAAAAGCTTTCTAAGATTCGGGTAGTTGCCCGCGAGTTGAATCCTCCGAGCTCCGCCTTGTCGGTTCAGAGTCAGAGTCAGATGCGGTGCAAACCCGGGCCTGTCACGCCACTTGCATAAACACACCCACATTCCCTCCACACCTCACCTATCCTCCACACAAATTATCATAATGACCGACCTTGACTGGGACTCCAAGACCGTTATTGGTTCTAAACGCACCGTGGCCAAGGTTACCAGGAAAGACTCTGATTTGAATGGTGCGTCTTATGTGGTATTCGCGCACACGTAACTCACCTCTCGCCAGCTGTACGATCACCTCCTCTTCAATTCGTTTGGTCCTGTTAACCAGTTTTAGGCCCGACGATCAGGTGCAGTCGTTGGAACCGACAAGAAGGTGACTGCCGGCGGAAACAAAGCCCACCAGGGTCCGTCTTGTCCGCATCTCCCAGTTTTTCGAGCTCACTCTCCGTAGGCACCGACCACCAGCGTATAGCAAAGCTTGACCGCGAGAACGAGGTCGCACCGCCCGCAAAGATCGCGCCATCAGTCGGACGAGTAGGCCGCTTACACCCCACCCCCACAACCGCGTGTTTGACTCACGATCTGCAGGCTATCCAGGACGCTCGCATGGAGCTCAAACTTTCTCAGAAGGATGTGGCCCAGAAGATCAATGAGAAACCTTCTGTCTTGCAAGACTACGAATCGAGCAAGGCCATCCCCAACCCACAAATCCTGGCAAAGCTTGAGCGAACACTCGGAGTGAAACTTCGTGGTACGTCTTCTTGTCTGCATTCTCGTGTCCCCATTTGACACGCTCCGCAGGGGCAGATATTGGGAAGAAACTGGAGGGGCCGAAGAAATCTACTTAAGTCGATTTAGTCTATCCCCTCCACCCACCGACGTGGCTTCCATCTAGTGTTTTATCAATTGTAGAGTGTTAGAATCGCATCCAGTTCTGTTCATCGAAAGCAAGCACAAAACAAAGATATACGATGTACAGATGACTATCCTACAGATATATTGTCCAGATTATACAGGCTGATCGCCGTCCTGCGCACCCTATGGACACGGTTAGGACGATGAGGACACATGAATTTCAACACTCACATAAGTGATATAATCAGGGCTCTCGCATGCCTTGTACTCCTTCATCAACTCCTCGCATGTTGCCCTCGCGTCGTCAAACTCATCCAAACTGTTCTCGAACATTCGCTCCTTCTTGTACTGCTCCAAAAACGCGTTCTTTTTTCTAAGCTTGTCGAATTGGTCGAGCATTTGCTTGAACAACTGCGAGTGATGTTCTACGAGCGGGAATAATCATGGTTGGTAGTGCACTGACCGATGCAATGCTGGTGTGGTTTGCCAACATGAGACCACTGACCCGGTGATTTGTGGTAATGTAAGGTGATTTACGGGTCAGAGCCACTTGAATCGAGGCTGGTCCCCATGGTATGAAGTTGGCAAGTTGACGCTCGCGTATCCGAAGTAATGATTGGTGAACCTTGTAGCGTAACGAGTAAGTGGTCTATGATATTGCAATAGACGGGACATACGTCTGTAGGGTCAACATCGCCTTGAATGATGTTCAATATCGATATATAACACGCAGTTTTGCTTGGTCTAGTCGACACCATCCGGTTTTTTGGCTGGAGTAAACGGCGCATTACATCTAAGACTGTTGTTCGCCGGATCGGTTTCGCCTATTCTCATAGTTAGCGCCGAGCGCAGCACAGAAAAGACAGACTCCACTTTGTCGATTTGATCACTAGTGAACGGAGTATACGAAGTCATGAGGAAATGGCACCGTGGTGTTGGGATGAGGGAGGCAATAATTCCGACCAGGTCATTGTTCATATAACCTGGATATCTGAGTGTTTGGGTGCTGGCCGCCATGACAGTTGAAACCTGTGAATGGTTCAATACCGCTGGAAGGATTGTCCTCGTGTAAACCCACAAGCTGATTTGTTTGGTCAAAGGTAGGTGTCTGTACATGCAGTCGGTCTGCAGATATTCGGGCCAGAGCACCATTATCGAGAACCACGACTGAGTCCGCGTGGTTAACGAGCCGCTTCAGAGTTAGAATTGAGTTGTAGGGTTGCACTACGACATCGCCCTCTTGTGCGTTGGGGAACACGCTGTACGTCTGGATCAGCTTCTTAGGAAACTTGTCGTTTAGTCGTTCGAGGAGGAAAGAGCCGAGGCCCGAGCCAGTTCCTCCAGCTATAGAGTGCATGGCCATGAAGCCCTGAGCACATATCGCCGTGAGTGAGAGTCATAGGAGTCATACTCAACACACCTCGAGCGAATCGCTGCCCTCTGCTTCACGGTCAATCATCTCCATCACTTCCTCGTATATTCGCTCCCCCGCCGCGTGTCCTTGTGCCCAATTGTTCCCGGCGCCGCCCCCATCTTTGGAGACAAAGATGTTCTCGGGGTTGTAAAGATTTGCGTACGGAGACGTGAGGATATTGTTTATAACCTACGGTGGCTCAGAGTTAAACGCGTCGTACTTGGAGATGCACGCACCCTAGGCTCAAGGTCGATCAAGATGGCACGCGGAATATAGTGCTCATCGTCTGCCTGGTAAAAGAACACGTCTTTTCTGTCGCCTCCCTCCGTTGCCCACTCCTCAAGAATCCCCTCCTTGTTGATGCCGTGTTCCGCGCAGAGACGTTGCCAAAAGACGGACCCCACTTTGATTCGTAGGCTTGTCAGGAGGTGTTTGACGCGGTGAGTGTATTCTCACTTTGGTTCCCACATTGGCCTAGCTGGAGAGTAACGATTTCGCGAGGCATTTCGTCCTGATCACTTGAAGCGCGTCTGTCACAGTGTGACTTATCACAACCACTTTTTGACGACAGCTTTCGCCATGTCTCAAGCAATCGGCAATGTAAGCGTCTCCCTGCTTCGCTGACTTTTGTAGTGATAACACTGCCCAGACTGCGCTCGCTTATGCCCGAGTTTGGCACCACGTTGATGCCTCGGATCGTGTTCTGGGAAAACTCGCGGAACGCATAGCGTTGGTTCTTATGGGAAAACACAAGCCGATATACGACCCAGGAGGTATTTAATGCCCCAAGATTACCCCCGCTACCAGCACTGAGGACAACTGCCAGTCGACTGTGGCGACTATGTCATTGTCACGAACTCAAGAAAAGTCGTGGTGACTGGCCGGAAAAAGGAGCAACTACTGTACAGGAAGCACTCGATGTATCCCGGAGGACTCAAAGAGACACCCTACAAAGCTATGATGATCAAGAAACCAGATGAGGTGCGTCCTGCGTATTTACATTCAATGGCTTGTCTTTTTCAACATGGGCTGCAGATCATTCGACACGCGGTCTCGGGAATGTTGCCAAAGAACAAACTACGAGAACGCCGACTGGAGAGACTGCGGATTTTCCCGTCGTACCACATGGGCAAGATGGGCGGGAACATTTTGCGCAGTTGGGACGACGGGACCTTACCACCAGATTTTGACCCAACACAAATCACCACCACCATGAGCTTACAGCAAAGATTTGGGGACAAGCTATAATGTTTACTTCATGTCTCGTCCCTCATTTCTATGCAACTGGTGGGAGATTGCATCGGGGTGCTCGCGTTACTTGCTTCGTGTACTTATTTAGATACCGCTTTAAAACCCAACCATTTTAGCTTCAGCGCATGTGCTACGCTCCTTACTGATACCTAGTGCTTGGTACTCGCGATGAATTCGCATTACTGTAATATTCACTTGGAATTTAGTTAAGCGCCTGATTGGTAAGCGGTAGGTACAAATAGGCCAAACAACGCGTGAAAGCGCGCTTCATTTTCTTCTCTCTCTCATGCCTCCCAAATCCACCAAACCTAGCGGGGATCCCCCGAAACAGAAAAGTTTAATGTCGTGGTTTGGGAAGACGCCTGCGAAACCTGCCCCAAAGGCCACGCCAGCAGAATCGAGCGCGTCCAATGCCAAAACGGTGCCACAGACGCCTAAATCCAAAGCCCCCAACGTCAGCGTTCTCAACTCGTCAGCGGCTGCCTCTGCGTCCTCCTATGGTAGCAGCTCCAAGGAGACCCCCCCGACCAGCGATGCAGTCATCGATGTAGACATGCTATCTTCAGAGGAGGAGGTCAGACGCGTCCGCGTCAAAACCGTGCGTCTTCCACCGCTACTCATTGTCACTTTACGGTCAGCCTGATCTATTCCTCTCCAGGGAAAACGCAAAATTATCATGGAAGACTCGGACGAGGAGCGTATGCTGTCGGAGGCGAGCTCCATTAAGCAGGGATCGTCTCCCGATGCGAGAAAGGGTCAGTTCCTAGTCTTTGTCATTGCATCGACGCGTAATTTTGGTATGCAGCACCCAAGAAGCCCCGTCTGTCCGCTCTCCTGTCGGACGAGGAAGAGGATGATGGAGCGAAAACGGCCTCCAGCTCTTTCTCCAAACGCATCACTCATTTCAAGAAGTCCCCGCCGAAAACCGGTACATACATTTATTTCGCACGTTGCCCGTAAACTCAACTCTTCAGCAGGCCGCAAATCTCGTTCTGTTCCTTCTGATGACGATGCTGACTTCGTGGAACCCTCTGACTCTGACTTTGAAACGAAATCCCAGAAGTCGTTTAAATCCATCTCCTCACGTTCGGCTTCTTCTAGGCGTTCTGCTCCCTCGGACGATGATGGCTCAGAGGACGAAGAACCGGTGAAGAAGAAAAGTAAGGCTACGGCCAAGAAAGCAACTTTGGATAAGAGCACCCCTGTCGCAACGTCCGGCACTCGCTCTTTCCTCACGGCAGCAGAACAACGCGAACAGGACAAGAAAAACGAAAAGAAGGAAAGCGAGAGTCCGTACGCATTCCTTGCGGAAATTAGAGATGTGCACTCAGTATTAACCAACCTGGGTCTGGCATGCTGACGCGCCTCTGTCATCCAGAAAGATGGGATCCGTCCCGAGGATCCCAAATACGATCCAAGAACTCTCTACATCCCGCCCAAGGCTTGGAAAGAATTCACCCCCTTTGAGAAACAAGTATGTATCCTCTTGCCTATAAGTCATTGCCTGATTCAGTTCGCTATAGTTTTGGGAGATCAAGCAAAATCATTATGATACGGTCCGTGAGGATTTTCTCGGTTTACTCGTCGGTCTTCTCATACGCCTCGGTCAGATTTTGTTCTTTCAGAAAGGGTAGGCCAGAAATATTTCGATTTATTTTTTTCTACCTCACCTCGTCATGCGACAAGGAAATTTTTGGAGGTAAATTCAATCCACCTTCCCATCCGCTTCAGTCGTTAAACATCATTGAACCAGTTGTACGAGGATGACGCTCGCATCGGGCATCAACAGTTTGACCTTAAACTAACACAGAGAGTGAAGATGTCTATGGCGCGTTAGCTCATCATCTGTGGTACGGATGTCAGTTAACAGGCTTGCAGGTCGGTGTCCCCGAATCGTCGTTCAACTTCTGGGCTGCGTACGTCCATGTCTTCCAACCCTCCTGCCCCTCTCCATTCACTGTGTCTTGTCTCTTAGGAAGTTTCTTGGTCGAGGTGGGCATTTTGATGAATTCAGTCTAGCCTAGCTAACACGACTCGTGCAGGTTACAAAGTAGGACGTGTGGATCAGGCTGAAACAGCTCTCGGAGCCGAAATGCGGGTCAAAGCAGACAAATCGAAAGGGAAAGTGAGCGCAGATAAAGGCAAGGAGAAGATTGTCCGGCGGTGAGTTCTGATTCATCCTCGTTGATATGCTTGCTGAGTCAAGTTCCCTCAGTGAACTGAACAAAGTCTACACGAATGGAACCCTTCTCGACCCGGAGATGCTTACCGACGACCAAGCTGGTCACTTCATTTCCATCTGTGAAGATTTCTCGGAGGAGGGATCAGACTCTATTAGTAGTTTTGGAGTTTCCGTTTTGGACTGCGCCACCTCTCAGTTCAATCTGAGTACTTTTGAAGACGACATCTGCCGCACAAAGCTCGAGACGCTAATGAGGCAGTTGCGGCCAAAGGAGTTGCTCTTCACAAAGGTGAACTGCATTCCTTTCCCATACTATCATCCACTTAATGGGTTTCTGATGCATTAGGGCAAATTGTCTGTATCTACCACTCGGCTCTTGAAGTCTATTCTTCCAGCCGCTTGCTTGTGGACGGGACTGCGAGAAGTGGAAGGTTTTAGATACGACCAAACGATGGCGGAGCTAAAGAAATTATATCCGGCGACCGACGAAGACGATATGGACGACGATGCCGCCTTGCCTTCCAGTGTTCCGAAACCCATTCGAGAAATGATAGGCTCTCGCAGTGCCATCGAGTCACTCGGATCCATGATCTGGTAATTGCGGGTTGCGATTTCAGGGTGCATTTATTAATCCCACTATAGGTACCTCCGACAACTGAACATTGACAAAGATATCTTGAGCATGAAAAATTTTAATGTTTATGATCCCATGAAACGAGGACAGGGTTTGGTCTAGTCTCTCGACAGACGCTTCATTGTATCTGACCTGTTTGCTTGAAGGTTTGATTCTCGACGGCCAAACTTTGGCCCATATCGAAGTGGGCACTGTTTTTCTTGCATTGCCCACTGAATAACACACATTCTCCAGGTGCTTCTCAACAATGAAGGTACAGAAGAAGGGTCGCTTCTCAAGTTGCTGAGCAGAGCCGTCACGCCCTTTGGTTCGTTATGTGTTTCGTCCCGCGATCGAGGCTCATCGGTGGTATTTTTCAAGGCAAACGACTTTTCCGGATCTGGCTCTGCATGCCCTTGAAAGATATTACTGACATCAACGCTCGGTGAGACTTAATGTATTTAAATTCTTGTCATCTTCATCGCCTGACTCCACTACAGCCTTGACGCCGTCGAGGCCATCATGAATCACCCGACTTTTGAGAGCGATTTTATGGACATTGCGAAAGGTCTCCCTGACCTGGAACGCATTGTGTCTCGGATTCATGCCAAGAATTGCACAATTAGGGATTTTTTGAAAGTACTAAGCGTATGTTGTCCCTTGTCCTCTATAAATATCCGCTAAAACAGGAGATAGGCCTTTAAGAAGCTGAGCCACGGTTTGAGTCAACTTGCCGATACGTCCGAGAGCTTTGAATCCAAAACCATATTTGGGCTGCTTCGCAGTGCACCCGATGTCATTCAGAACGTCAAAAAGGTGCAACTCATGTACGAGAAACCGGACTCAGAGAAAGGTTGTCGTCCACCTTCTCTCCCGAATCCTATTAACATTGTATTAGACGCAAGTGAACTCGTCCCCCAGGCTGGCAAAGACGAGGTGTACGATAAGATTATGGAGGAAATCAATGGGCTCGAGAGCGAGCTCGATGAGGAATTGGATGGTTTTCAAAAGAAACTCAAGTAGGTCTATTCACAAGCATGCATCCATATTTTGCTCACAAAATTAGATGCAAACTGAGCTGGCATCATAGTTCCACAGGGACTAAGGTATGTTCATTAGTGCTCTGAACCTGTAACTGGACGCTCACCCTGGTAAAAGGACATATACCTCGTCGAAACGAATGCAGGCCAAGCCACGCCAAAAGATTGGACTAAGAGTCAATCTCTGAAAGTACTACATTTGATTATCACATGTAGATGACGTTGACAGTTTTCGCCTTAGAACAAGACGCGCTGGCTAGTTGGCTCTCTGCAGCCGACGGTCCGCGCACTTAAGGAGGCGCGAGAAAACCGCAATGCTGCCATCAAGGCCTTCAGGCTTCGACTCTTCGCCGAATTTGACACCGATCGATCTATTTGGCTGCGGGCCGTTAGAGTATTCGCTGAACTCGACTGCCTGTTTTGTCTCGCCAAAGCATCAACTGCCATCGGCGAACCGTCATGCAGGCCTGTCTTTGTGGAAGGAGATTCTGCCTGGGTGGACTTCAAGGAACTGAGACACCCAACCTTGTGTCTCAATGCTAATCTAAAGTCATTTATTCCCAACGACATCAAGTTGGGGGGCGAAGCTGGCAACATTGCATTGTTGACGGGTGAGTCTTCCAACCTGAAGGTACATCAGCGCTCATCCATCCTGCATAGGCCCGAATATGGCGTAAGTTTTCCTTCGCAAGTCCGCATCACATGCTAACCTGAAAAATGCTTGATAGTGGGAAATCCACGGTAACGTTCCTCGACGTCTTGTCCTTTTTTGTGTTTAACTTGGGACTAGGTGATGCGCATGACGGCCACGGGGGTGGTACGCCTCCTCGCTCTCTCGTAAAGTGGGTGCCAAACTTATTGTCAACTTGCAGATCATGGCTCAGTTGGGCATGCTCGTCCCCGCTGCGGAGGCACGGTAAGATCGCCGTTTGCCTCCATATTTTATTACTCATACGTCACAGACTGTGCCCTGTCGACGCCATTCTCACGCGGATGGGTGCATACGACAATATGTTTTCGAATGCCAGCACATTTAAAGTCGAGCTCGATGAATGGTGCGTCCAAAACCACTTGCCATCATCACTCACTTATGAATCAATTTTAGCTGCAAAATTCTCCGCGATGCTACTCCGAAATCTATGGTCATACTAGACGGTGAGTGTCAGTGTAACTTGTGTGTAGGATTCCCGTTCTCATTGATCCATCAGAACTTGGGAGAGGAACCTCAACCTACGTATGTCTCTACTTTACTCTTGAATTGCGTTTTTTCATCGTCTAATCCAGGATGGAATGGCCATTGCCGGAGTGCGTCACGTTCGAGTAATTTCCAGATTGACCTGACTGTCCGCCAGGCTGTACTGCACCAGCTGGCCACGCACACGCTGCCTCTTTCGATTTTCGCCACTCATTATGGCTCGTTGACGGATGATTTCGCGTATCATCCCAATATAAGAAACGTTCACATGGCGACTATTGTAGACGAAGACAAACGAGACGTGCGTCAATAGGCCGCCGTGTTTTATATAAACTGAAATTTTTACAGATCGTCTTCCTTTACAAACTTGTGGAAGGCGTCGCAACTTCTTCTTTCGGTACTCACGTCGCCAATTTGGCTGGTGTCCCCCTCAACGTTGTGGAGAGGGCGGATCTCATCTCCAAGAAATTCGCGCAACAGTTCAAAGAGAAGTTGATGGACCGACAGAAAAACGATGCAGCTGGCCGGCTACCCCTTGCCGCGCAAGCTGACTTTGCCTACCTGTTTGGCTTGGGTACTGGGAAGATTGAAATGCCGGCCGACCTCACTCGGCGTAAGGAGGTTCTGGCGCGACTGAAAAAGACGGTCCGATGCTATGTCCAGAAGTAGAAACAGAATGCTTGTATATACTAATTATAATCAGTCCTATGTTCAGGATTGCTCCAAAAATTTTGGACAAGTCATACGGGAGATTGTATACGAAACAGTAAGTGATGCATTGAGCAGAAAATGCGTGCGTGTGATGTGGCCTTGAGCCGTGTAGTATGAGTATGTGCGGTGTTGGCCTTGAGCCGACGCGAAACCTCCTAATGTGATACAGTAGTCTTATATACGAGCCTAAATAAATCAGAAAAACAAAACGCGGTGGTGGCAGAATGATGGGGGCAAATCGAGGGGAATAAGATAGACAGCGACGTGCTGCAGGGATTGAAGTCCATGTAGATGCGGAGGGAAAGAAAGATGGAAGAACATCAGTTTTTCCGGCGAGGCAGTTTCTTCAAAACTCTCGGCCCGGAAGCGGGCGGAGGTGGTGCTGCTCCTATGGTGAACAGTGATCCTCCCGCAGATTGCTGGGAAGGGGTAGGAGCAAGGCCCACCAGCACTGAACGGGGACGTTGGCTGAGTACCGAACCCCCCACCTCCAAAGCCACCGGGGGTCGTTGGTTGGGGAAGGCTCGACGCGGCCCCGGCCGGGGAAACGGGCTGACTCGAGCCAAACGAAAACGAGCCCGACTGTTGCGGAGCGGTTGTACCGAAAGAGAACGGTTGGTTGAAAGTTGACGGGCTGTTCGGTGCAGAGCCGGCAGATGGCTGGGGAGCAAATGGATTGTTCGTCGGGTTTCCACCACCAAAGGTAAAGCCGGTGCCCGTTGAAGATCCCGAAGATTGGAAGGAGAATGATCCTGTGGTAGACGGCCGCGGCGGATCGATCGACGAACTAGATGCATTGTTCTGACCAAACGCGAAAGGATTGGAAGTGCTCGCAGGGCGACCGAAATCGCCGCCGCCAAACGGCTTGTTTTCCGTTTGAGTGGGGGCGGCGAACGGGTTGGGACTAGGCGAGCCCCCAAACGTGAAAGGCGCCGGTGCTGCGGCAGCGGGAGCTTGGCCAAAATCGATCCAGAGGAAGGATTGTTGAATGAAAATCCACTGCCGACACCACCGAGGGTCGGTCGAGGTTCCGCTGGTTTGACTTCCGGATTTGCCTGCATCTCTCTGGTAGGGCTCTCTTCCATTCTGAACTCTTGCATGTCATTCCTCGGCGGTGTTACGGGCCTTGCCGAAGGCGCTATCACAGTCGGCGTGCCAAGGAAAACATCCCTCCTGCCGGTGTTACGGGTTTGGGGTCTGTGCTGGCGATGCCAGTGCCAAACGAGAACGCCGCAGTGCTCGCGGGCGCTGACGCTGCAGGTGATCCGAAACTGAATGAGGTAGCCTTCCCTTGGTCGGCTGCCATCGGCGCGCTGGAGGGTGCCCCGAATGTGAAGGGGGGACGACGTAGCAGGGGAGGGCTTCGGAGCCTCTGTCTGTTGACCAAACGCAAACGCCCAAACGCGGGTTTGGGCGCGTCAGAAGGGGCAGCGCTCGCGAAAGGATTCGACGCTGGCGCTGAAACCCCAAACATTGAAGGCTTTGTTGCGTCGGCAATGGGCGCAGGCGCAGATGAGGTCTGACCAAATGCAAACAGTGATGTCTTGGGGACCTCTGTTTCAGCAGGAGTACTGGTCATCGATCCGAAAGGCATGGTGGGCTTTGTCCCGTCGGACTGGCCCTCAGCCTTAGGAGTCTCCAGAGAAGTCGAGGCAGTGGAAGCCGAAGTTTCTGCCCCCCCGGACGGCGCCCCGAACGAAAACCCGCCGTTCGCCGGTGTTCTAGAGGCGCCAAATGTGGCTGATTCATCCTTTTTTGCTGTACCGAAGATCGAGACAGCCTGGGGGACGAAATTGGAATTGCCAAACATGGCGGGGCACTGTCAATATTCCCCAAGGTGGGACCCTCGCCATTGGTTTGGCACCGAACAAGGATGTTTTGCGTCTCGGTGCCGCCTTTCTTGTCACCATCACCCACCCAGAATGGATTCTCGCTGTCCTTGATCGGGGTGGGTGCAGGGGTGAGGGAAGGCGCAGGCACTGGCGTAGACGGGAACATCACATTGGTTGTTGGTTTGGGGGTGGGAACGGAATCAGTGGACGGAGTAGAATCAGATAGGCCGAATGACGGGACCACTGGGGGGAGTAGAGAGTTGCCAGTAGGGCCTGCGAAAGCAGTTTACTGGTGGCGAAGAAGTTGGGAACAGTGGAGGGCTTCTCAGCTTCAGCCGTTTTCTCGGGGACGGCGGACGTGCCGACTTCAGGGCCGCGATCGAAGGAAATGCCGAAGAGAACGGCTTTGATTGAGGTATGACTGTCGGTGCACCGGTGGGGATGGAGAGAGGAACGACTGGCTCGGCAGGGACGGAGGATGTCCCAAACGAAAATGGCAAAGCGGCGATGGGAGGCTCTTTGGCATTTGCGTCATGTTCAACGGGCTTCGCATTCTGGGGAATATTGTCAGTCCCAAGAGAGTAAATAAATGGTGGGAACTGAAAACGAACCGGTGCTTTGGCAAAACTGAACCCAGGCGCAACCTCAAATGCCGGCAACTTCTTGGCAGCTTCCTCCAACTCCTGTCGCTCGTTCTGTCGCTCGAGGTCTTCCCCATCATCCATAAAATCGTCAGTTTCGTCCTCAAACGCTGCAGAGAACTTTTTGGAGGGTCTGCCTGGCCGAGCGATGTGTGTACGAGAGGTCTTCGTACGGCCTACCCGTAGTGAAGATCCAGACGAAGCCGGTTGCGACGCTACGACTTTTTGCCAGTCCGAGGGCGGAGGCGGAGGAGGTAAAGAATGCGAAGTGTCTCGCTTGCTCTCACCGAGATCGGCGGCCAGGTCATTCACGGAATGAGACTCTGTGTCATCTTCCTCGTCCTCCTGAACTTCTTTCATGCGCCGTGCCAGTAGCTTCTTCATGCCCCCCTCGCCTGCATAAGGCTTTGTTTCGTTCACCTTTGCCTTTTTCGTCTTCCCTTCTTTCTCCTTGGGCTCCTCCGCATCTAAAAAGCTATAACTGCTCTTTCTACCCAAAGCGCTGGTACGCCTATCGTCCCGCATGAGCAGAAGTTGCGAGGAGCGTCTGGGTCGGAACATGTCTGACGGATCGACAACTTTAGAAACGTTTGGAGGAAATGACGGGTCGGAGGGTGATGAAGCGCTAGATCGAAGTCGGCTCCGAGTCGGGAGAAGAGGCGTTTTATAGATGTCCAATTCATGGAGCGCTCGTTCAGCTGGGGCTGCTTGACGTGCTAATCGTAATGTGTTGAGACGCCCATGCACAAATAGACAAGTTATTAACTCACTGTTGCTTGACTCCCCTTGCTGAGGCTGCGATCCAGAACCAAATAGAAGGGAGCTATGCTGTCTCATCGGCGAGCGGGTCTGTACATAATAATCAATCAAGTGACGGGGTTTTCTAA
>JARGYA010001141.1:0-21405 GCA_029204335.1 Mycena vulgaris
CCCTCGCGGCCGGATATTGATGGCGGTCTTGTCCGTTTTCAGCGACGACGCCTCCTCGTCCCAGATCGTCCGCTGGAAGTTCACAATGACGATGATCAGAGTGGGGTACATCCCCGACACCTGGTCGCCAAGACTGCTGAACACATCGAAGGCGTAACTGGCTGCGGGCGAGAAGGGGAATTTGTTGAAGATGACGAGTTGTGTTAGCTGAGGCGAGAACTCGTCAGTCGTTGGTCGACCGTAGGGCACTCTGGCACGTACCCAGAACAAGCAATAGATAAAACCAGACTCGATCAGTAAGGACATAATCCGTTCGGCGGCCAGCTTCCGGGTAGCGTACAGAATCCGCATCATTTGACGATATTGCCTGTATGGCAAAAGCTGAGATAAAAAATGGCCTCGAGTAACTACGGACTTACCAAGCCCTGATTCCAATAAGAATCGTACATGATGCGTTGGTCCCGAGCGAGAACACCCAGGCTATAAATTGACAATTCGAGAAGAGAAGCTCGGATCCAAAGATTTGATCGTGGCCCAGAATGAAAGGAACGAGAAAGAACAATGTGAAAACTGAGCCAGTGAAGTCAGAGGAATCCGTCAGGAAAGACTAGCCCCCTACGCACCCAGCGACATGAACAACATGAAGCAAGGAATCAACACCGCCACCCGAGGTTGTTGAAAGAGCGCCAAGGCTCGCCACAGGACGACACTGTCTCCAAGGAGCATCTGGGGAAGACGTTGAGCGAACGGAAAGTAGCAAATCCACCCCCCGCACGCACATTGAACATGTAGAGCCCCTGCTGCCCATACGCGAGCGGAAAAGCAGACGCGGGCTCTCTGGTTGGCCCTTTCGATGTAGGGTCCACCGCGAAGAGACTGTAGAGGAATCGGAAAAGAGTGGCGACATTGATTGCCCACTGCCCGAGGGCCGATGCGTAGAGACAGACAACCACACAGAGCATAACGATTGACCTGCGGGACTTGAGGCCCTTTCGGCTACGGGATAATGAGTGGCAATTCAAAAGTTTGGGAACACGTAGAACTGACCATATTGAATAAACGGCGAGTGCGAAGATGACACCGTAGACACCTAAGCGGCGCAGGCGATCAGGGTGGAGCATTAATGGATTGTAAAGTGGATTACTGGTGAAGGCCGTCTCAACAATGAGGCCCGCTGTTTGCTGCGGCCCAGTTGAAGTCCGTTCGGGCAGTTAAGGCAGCTGCAATCCGCGTTAGACGACGCATATGAATTTTGAAGGTGTCGACATGGCGGGATTGCCTGTGAGACCAAAGTCGGCCCGTGTCGGCAATACTCTCCCGAAGAGCGTTCCTTAAGTAACAGGCGCCTAACACAGCCGCTGTTTCAATCATTTTGATCATTTGGGCGCCAGATGTCTGGCACGCCAAGAGAGTGGGGATGTTGCGGGGATTACAGGGGGCAAAAGCACGCGCACCATTATTTTAGGTGCCTCTGACAGCCTCTGACGTAGTAGAACCCAAAACATTTACAACATAAATTTCACATTCGGAATTGCGTTCCCTTAACCTGGATCTTAAATCTGTCAATCGTCAGATCTGTCAAACTGAACTGATATGATTATCAAAGATCTTTTTATAAGTACAGGGGCCTCAGAGCATCAGTAGCGATCCTCTTTCATGCCCGCAGTCATCTGCACCCGTTCAGTCTGCTCCAGAAGACCTACCTTCTCAATGGGAACCCTCAGCCAGGACAGAAAGTCAATGGGGTCAACACGAAGTGAACACGAGAAACATGATCGTTGTCAGCAAGCTGATATCCATGTGGAGCAGACAAGACTGGGACAGCCGGGGGGCTGTTGATCTGTTACCACCATTTCTTGGTGGCGGTAACGTCGCGCAGCCTCCCCTGCTGCTGTAGGCGGCGGAGGAGGCTCGTTTGCCTACCTCACCACGACCGTGGACCCCCCCCCCCCCGACCAGGGAGTGGCGCCGTAGAGGGCTGGCAAACGACGGACGTCACGATCTTGCGACTGGAGGTGTCGAAAATCCTGTCCTCTTCTTCGTACGACATATACCTTCCAGAACAAGAATTTAGACTTTTCATCTACGGCGGATTCTACGCTAGAGGCCGCTGGAACTCCCAATACTTGCCTACAGCTCACCTGTCCAAGCCCCCACCTGTCCCCACTTGTCCACATGAAAACAGCCTGCAGCGATATTCCTGGTTCCGGATTTCCGGACCAGGTCTGACATTCGATATTGGAGGTACAAAATCGGGCAGCTCGGTCACCCCGATCTGATCCCCTGATCTGACAATGCAAACTTGTTGTAAGGTGGAGAGCGTGGGAAGCCCGCACCTTTACATAAGCCGTGACAAAGCGTGACGTGACTGTCCAAATCTCGAGGTCGAGAACAAAAATTCAATAAATCTGCGCCAAAAAATGTATTTCATAGAGGAAAAAAAAAAACTACATATGTGCAGACTGTTTCATCAATTTTACTGCATCATAAGGGAGCATCCTACCCTAGGAGCATCCTATGGCTCTTTTATATCTTCTGTAGATAACCTAAATCCTTCCCAGTGCAGCCAAGATAATAAGCTGATACAAATTGGGCTGCTCTATTGGAAAACCAAAGAATAAACAATTGAGGGACTTCATCCAGACATCTTTTGACATTTGCTTCCATCTCCTCAATATTCTTGGTGCTGGGGGACTTTCGATACTTGAATTTTGCTGCACCCCAGTACATTTCAATAAAATTGAGTTGGCAGTGGTATTTAGGATAGAAGTCACAAATATGACCATGGCTTTCAACAAGTTCCTGAAGTGCTGATTTCTAATTGATAAAGTCTGGCTGATTGAAGAGAATTCTACAGCAGCAACAGCTGGTTGCTTCTGCTTCACATTTGAAACCTGGACACTGAGCTAACAAGCTGGTATGAAACAGCCCCCACTCTTCCAAAATTTGCTGCATGCCCTTGAACCATCCAGGCATATCTGGATGATTTTCAGGATAATAGAATTCTTGACGAGCTCCTCCAGGTAATGTTCCTGGTCGCATTCTGGGTGATTGGCCCCATGTCTTGCTTGGTCCCTTGGGCATCTTTCTGGCTGAGAGCGCATCTGCTGGCCTCTATGAGGCGACGGAACGGCCGGACCGGTCACGTGATTGATTATATAATCGGTCCAAATCTTCCATTCCGGTTGACCGAAATCGCGCCAAATGAATGGAAAGTGTTGTAGAAATATTTTGTCCAAAAAAGGAAATAAGTGCTTATAACTTTGGACTGGTATTCTTTTTGAAGATTCTGCTTCCTAGGAAGTGTTAACATTGTTAATAGGCACATTTCCTAGGATCTATAATATTTTTTTGAACATTGGTTGTATAGTTATAAGGGTGTCACAAAATGGCTTATGTAAAGGTGCGGGCTTCCCACGCTCTCCACCTTAGGTCCAAAACAACGGCGGCCCGGTCTTCGTCCGTTTAGTCATCGTCAGCTTTGTAATCTTGAATGTAACCTGTGTTCGAATCTCGGCAGTCGCTGCTTTTTCCAGATCTTTCACATCTCATGTCAGATTAACACAGAACCCGTATGCAAAGCCATCGAGGGTCTGGGAGGAACAAGACCCAGTGCGACCCAACGGAGTGGTGCGCATAGGCACCGTTGCACGCGATGGATTATAGGCGGCACACCCACCCCAACCCTAGCCCGACCGAAGGGTCAAGTCAGGCTCAGGGTCGGGCCTGACTTCCGAGCAGACCCGCGACCCGGGCTTGGGCCCGGGCGCCCTCTTTGATTTGCTCAAATTTCTCAATGAAATCACAACCATTCTTGGATAAATCTCGGGTCACATCTAGTTTTTGCTTGATCTAGAGCTTATATGAGGGATGGCATTAGAATTAAGGGAGAAACAATATCTTAGAGTTTGGGCCGAGTGATTGCAAGCACCAAATATTGTCTCCTGGATGGAGTGAGGCTCCCAAACAACTCCCAACTTGCAAGGCCCAGTGGAACTCAAATTCAAGAACTCTTCTCCAAAAGTGTCTATCCCTCACTTAGTTGTGCTTGAATACCTCCCGACACTGGTTGAACATTTCAAGTTTTTCAGTGGGAACATGGGTGAAAAACTTCCTTAATTTTTCACACTTTTTTCCACTGAAAAAGGAAGTGAAAAATTTAAAACATTTTCAGGAGTTTTTGATTGCAAGGTGAAATTTTTGAAATAAAATCATAATGTACTGAAAAACTGTTAAATTTTTCATGTACTTTTTCAGTGAAAAAAGTGTGCAAAATAAAGGAAGTTTTTCACCAATGGTTTCACTGAAAAATTCAAAATGCTCAACCAGTGCGAGCCCGAAGCTCTCACAACCAAAAGTCCAGTAACTGACTATTAGCTGGCTGATTACCTAAACATGTGTCTGCTTGAATCTATAGGATTACTAACTATTGACTGCAGGAGGAATCAGGCTTGCCCGGAGGGCGGTAGTATATCCACCGCCACCGGTGATCATGACATTTAAAAGGCGAAAAACTCTATTGAACTATTCTTGTCACCAAATTACCTCTCGCTTCTGAAGGCCTTCAACTATCACGTGTACTATCATTATGTAATATTTCCACCTTCTGCTCCCTCGCGACGACGGAGGGCACGGTTATGATGTTTGTGGCATTAAAGAGGTGAAACCAAAAACGGTTTCACCCAAAAAGAGTGAAAACGGATGGGGTTAAAGTGTACCCAGATAAGAGAATAACTCACGTGACAAGCGTGAGAGTTCTCTGCTTGCGTCATGCATTCTATTGTTTCCTCTACCGGGACTCATCGACGTTCCACGTCAAAAGCTGCTAAAATCTTGCAGATATCTCCGGATGCCTACTGAATATCCTGGAATTTTTAAGGTGCCTAGATCTACTGAAATTGCTCTGACAAAGTGGTTCGGTCGTTTCAGTGATCCCCAATGCCCTGGGGATTGAAATGTTCTTCGAAAACCGAATTTATATATCTGAGACACTACTCACTCAGGTTTGTGACTCCCCCCGGGCTCAAACTTCGCCTTTACACTGCTTTAATCCGGTTCATCACTAGCACAAATGAATATTGTGTGTGTTGTGTCAGCTGCACCGTTGTGATTCTAATGCTTCATCCTGGTGCACAGCTGCATGTAATATTTTTTGTAGTGCTAACCAGCATGATAGATATTTCCTCCAGGGTATTCACCCTGTGTTCAACTTCCAGGCAAAATATGTCTGACATAACACAAGCAGAGAGCCTGATCCCGCTACTTCGACAGACAGAAGATTTCACCTTCTAGTCCACCTGGAATTTCTGAGAGGGTGTCTTCAGACTTCAATTTATACTGAAAAATAGCGCACAACTGGGAATTAATCCACTCGATGAGAAGGTCAGTGTTACGGACAGCACAACACCTGGTCATGCTCTTCGGGTCGCATAGTGCGTTGTTTAACACAGATCTCAAGTGTTCGAAGCTCTGGCAATTATTGAACTTATTTCAATTGTTCAATTCCCGGCAAACCAACAGCACCGCGCAGGAGCAGAGCTTCTGGCAAAATAGAACCATTGTAGCCCCACATTACTCAGAAATCTTAGAAGGATTCGCGCAGTGGAGGGCCGGGATCTCAAATTCTCTCTCCTCTCCCACTCACAGGGAGGATAACCCAATAACCCGAGCCAAAACATCGAAAAGATACGCAGAAAATAGTTACAATAACTTTGGCATGTTTGTGCCCCAAAACTGCAGAAAGATATTCAAAATGTTTTCCCAATGCTCCGTGACAGGACATGCTAAGGCTACTCAATGTATCTTTGACTTTATTCATTGATTCCTTCAGCCTATTTTGACCGAAACATTTTAGATGTCTGATGCAGAAACATGAAGCAGACATTCAAAATGAGGTTTCAATAAACTTCAGCCAGAAAACCAAAAGTCATTCAAAATGTGTCTTAAATATCTTCCTGAAGCCATATCCTATGTCTTCAGAGTATATGGGACCAGAACTTTGTGTACACACTCAGGAAAGATTTGAAAGAACATTTAAAGTATCTTCCGTGTGTTTGCCCACGAAAAATGCAAAACCCATTCAAAATAGGTGCTACCTTTGTTTTGAATATCTTTCAGGGTTTTTTTCGAATGTGTTCAGTGTGTCCAGAAGGAAAATACAAGAAAGAATTGGGAAAGAAACTTCAAATGCTTTTTGGATGGGTTCCCCCAGAACATATGGAAGGCCTGTGAAAGTTTGTTTATATGGCTTGCTAATAAATCTAGCATACCTTTCGAAGATGTTTACAGCATTTCAAGGGTGTATGGAAGTCAGACACACAGAATATGTAAACTGTTTCCAGGATCAATGGACATGGGATACTCAAGAGGTAGTGTGACTCATGTCACAGCATATGTTCAAGGTATCTTCTGAAGGTTATGCAACCAGGACTCTTGATTGTATTCATAAGAAATTGGAACAGATATTTTAAATGTTCATGATGTCCAGCCATAGGGCATTCAGAATGAAGTATGGACACACACCGGGAGCAAAGCCCGGGGCATGTTAACGTCAAGTGCTGTGAGGGCACTTGAAATCAATACAAGGAGGCTATTGATTTCTAGTGCCCTCACGGCACTTGACGTTCCCATGCCCCCGCTTTTGCCTGCCGTAACAGGACTAAATCAGTGGGTTACTGGATTAGGGAGGGGTTGGGAGTATCCACATTATCATCAGCAGCGGCTGGTGCCTTGGGTAAACGAGTGAGGAGCTAGTGTCAATGAGGAAAAAAGGTAGAAACCTCAGTATTATTGACATGGGATCCTGGGATTTGGCACACTGGGGCATGGAATGACACATGTGGTCCGCAGGCGCTGATGCCCCTGTCCTGGTGTCAGTTTGCTGTAGTAGTGATGTAACTAATTTGGAGTCAGCCAGTGATGCCATCACTTCGGCTCAGTATGGCTCCCTGTATGATGAGGCCGATTCCCCATATGTTCAGCACATTGCTGCCTCTACATTGTAGAAAACACGGGGCAATCACAACCAGACTCCCTTGGGTCTCAGGAGCCCAGCTGAGTGTGGGTTACAAACAGATAAGTAAGTAAGACTATACTTTCAGTGTGTATACCTCTAGCAACCGGCATAGGTTGCTCTTGGGTCAGGGGAACATGGTTGTGACTCGAGAATCACGTCTCGGGCAGCCTCAAACTTGAATTGGTGTGGGAACTCAATCGGGTTTCGAGACTGGGCAAGAGCTTTCTGCTGGGTTGAGAATGGTGCAGGACCTTGGTTGTGGGTCAATAATTATGTCCCAGGCAGCCTGAAGCTCGCGCTGGTCAAGTGTTGGGGCTGGCACGACAGCTTGTTCCCGGTTGAGAATGGTGTGAAAGCCGGGTTGTGCATTGAGAAGTGTATCTCAGACAGCCTCAAACTCGTGCTAGTGTGAGAGCACATTTGAGTGTTGAGAGAATGGTGCAAGAACTTGCTCCTGGGTCAAGGCTGGTGCGGGGACTTGATTGTGGGTCGAGAATTACAACTCTGGACAATCAAAGTCAACAAATTTACCGACTACTTACCTGCACTCCGATACCCATCGGAATCGAAAGGAAGCAGTGAGAGGAGGTCCCAAAATAGGTTGACCCAAAAATATCAAGCCGTTGCCGAGAAAATAAGACTTTCTTTGGTCGGGCCCCAAAATTTTGGCCGGATACCGAAAATAAGAGGGAAAATCTTGAAAATATTTATTTGAGCTCTTTTCATTTATCTGAGCATGATCTTGTACCAAACAGCCATTTTGAACGAGCCGTTGCGTGGAAAATCCCTGGCAGAGTTGGGTGTTATTGTGACATAACAGTCACACTTGAACCTGGCTTCAGCGACCATGGGTTCAAGTGGAGTCACTTTTAGGGATAGTAAAACAGTCCTGGAGCTCATTTCAGACATTTTGGCTATCAGGATGGTACACTCAAGTGCTGGTTACCCTCCAGGGGCTCAAAGAGCTACACACAATTTTGTTCAACTGGCCAAAAATTTTGGCCGAACCTATTTTCTTGTGGAAAAATTCAGGAAAAATCGACCCCGCATCTTATAAATAAATGAGTCTGCCCTAGAGCCCATTGTTGCATGATACAAAATATGAAGTGCACTATCTCGGGAAATACAATCCACAGGAAATCACTTGGATAAAGAAAGTCACTCCAGTGCAAAAATTCCGACCACATCATTTGTTGCAGCTGACAAAACTCAAGCCTGTGAGGGTTTATTTCCTCCAGAAATCACACTCTCTCATTCCCAACCAGCTGTTCCTGAGAAGGGCTAAATGACCCACAGTTCACGCCTTAATCACCAAGAAATCAAGGATCAGAGGTCCACCCGCTTCCAAGTTGAACATTTGTCGCCTCAAAAGTCAATGATCTGTATCCCAATCCGAACCCCTTGAAACTATCAGGTACTTGCCGTTCCGAATCCTATTCCTCCATGAGCCAGACTTAGACCACGAAACAACATTTAGAAGCAATAGCAGAGATCTCCTACTTCGTCCCAACCAGGAACAACTAGCAACTCATACTCCGTGATCTCAAGCCCTGTGAGAATACCTGATCCACTGAGCACTAGGAAAAGATAAACTGTTGTTCTACGAGACAATTACAAAGCTTATATACTCTACAATAGTACCAGAACATTCTACATACCTGAGTAATCTACGTCGGGCTGAGTAAGGTAAGCCTCGGGCGGATCATCAATGCAATCACTGATCGGTGATGTCAGCTTGATATTCCAACAAGCCCATCCATCCTGAACTACAGTGTGGTGGATTTGGCTTGTCGTGAGGGCTCGGGCAGGTGTTGAGGATGGTGCGAGAGTTTGCTCCTTGGTCTAGAATTACACCCCAGGCAGCCTCAAACTTGCACTGGTATGAGGGCTCGGTCGAATGTTGAGGATGGTGTGAGAGCTTGCTCCTTAGTCAAGAAGTACGTCTCAGGCAGCCTCAAACTGGCACTGGTGTGACAGTGTGAGAGATTGGTCGGGTCGGGTGTTAAAAATGGTGTGAGAGCTTGCTCCTTGATCAAGAGTTATGTCTCAGGCAGCCTGAAACTCGCACTGGTACTGGCGTGAGGGCTGAGCCGGATGTTGAGAATGGTCTGAGAGCTTGCTCCTTTCAGGCAGCCTCAAACTTGCAATGGTGTGAGGGCCTGGTTGGGCTTTGAGGATGGTGTGAGAGCTTGCCTTTGGGTTGAGAATAGTGCGAGAGCTTGCTCCTGGGTCAAGGATGGTGCGAGAGCTGGGTTGTGGGTTGAATAATATCTCTGGGTGGCCTCAAACCCGCTCTGGTGTGAGGGCTCAGTCAGGTGTTGAGACTGGTGCGAGACCTTGCTCTTTGGCCAAGAATTATGTCTCAGGTGGCCTCAAACTTGCACTGGTCTGAGGGCTCAGTCAGGGTTTGAGGATGGCGTGAGAGCTTGCTCCTGGGCTGAGAATGGTGCGAGAGCTGGTTTGCGGGCTCACAATTATGGCTCAGGCAGCCTGAAACTTCGACTGGTGTGAGACCTCAGCTGGGTGTTGAAAATGGTGCAAGAGCTTGCTAATTGGTCGAGAATAGTGCGAGAGCTGGGTTGTGAGTTGAGATCTATGTCGTATTTCTTGGCAAAGAAGCCAGCTTTCACACCAGTCTCAACACCCGACTGAGCCCTCACATCCGTGCCAATTTTAGGCTGTCTGAAATGTAATTCTCGCCCAAGGAGCAAGCTCTTGCACCAGTCTCAACATCCGGCTAAGTTTGAGGCTGCCTGAGACGTAATTTTCAATCCAGCTCTCACATCACTCTTGACCTAGGAGCAAACTCTCGCACCATTCTCAACATCCGGCTGAGCCCTCACACCAGTGCAAGTTGAAGGCTGCCTGAGACATAATTCTTGACCAAGGAGCAAGCCTCGCACCACTCTGAACACTTGACCAAGCTCTCACACCAGTGCAAGTTTGAGATGGCCTGAGCTATAATTCTTGACCCGCTGTTGAGTGGAAAATTTGTTTCCCTTGGGGATCTCAGAAATGACTTTATTTGGAAAAATTCACAAGTGTTCCAATCCCAGGTATCTAATTCCCTTGCATGGATTCTGGCGTAATTCGGTACGGATGCGGAGCATGCTAAATCTGTCTTCTTCTGATTCCAATAAAGGATCGACAGGTGATGCGACTTAATTCAATCAAGTCCAGTCGCGCAATCAATAGCTTGTTGCGGGCGCAGTTACTTAAGCTGCATATACGTGAACAGTTAGCTTAACTGTATGATATCCAACAAAGGACTAGCAGACGATGCGACTTAAATTTAATCAAGTCCAAGCGTGCAGGTGGTAGCTTGTTGCGGGTGCATTTATCTAAACTGCTACTGCGTGTGCAGTTACGTTAATTATGATTCATGTGTAAGATCCAACAAAGGACTAGCAGGCAATGTGGCTGAAATTCAATTAAGTCCAAGCGCGCAGGTAGTAGCTTGTTGCCGCCGCAGTTGTCTTAATCGCTGAGAACGAGTCACTGAATATAAGCACTTAAAAGCACTTAATACCTCAAGTGATCTGATTAGTACGTGAAGAAAAAATATTTTTAGTACCAAGCACAAGTGGGGTGTCTGGGAACTGGGGCTTTTCTGCCCTGCAGGCCGCTCTTATATACTACTCTGTCCTGACTCATACCGACTCATTCCGACTCCAGCTACCATTTTGACTCTTTACGACTCATCATGCTACCCCGGACCGAGCCAGGCCGAGCCACGCTGCGACTGCCTCCGAATGACGCATTGTTTATCAATAATCCAAATTCGCCCAGAAATATTATTCTTATTGGTTTCATGGGTAACATAATTGAGGTGTCACACCACGTCCCAGTTCTTGCACCAATTCCACCACCCGATTGAACTCTCACACCAGTGCAAGTTTGAGGCTGCCTGAGCCACCATTTTCGATCCACGTCCAAGTTCTCGCACCAGTCTCAACACCTGATTGAGCTCTCACACCAATGTATGTGTGAGGCTGTTTGAGCCATAATCCTCGACCTGTGTCCAAGGTCTTGCACCAGTCTCAACACCCGATTGAGCTCTCACACCAATGCATGTTTGAGGCCTCCTGAGCCATAATTCTCGACCTGCATCCAAGTTCTCGCACCAGTCCCACTTCGGGGAGTGTCTCAACGCGCCATGAGAGGCAGCGGGGAGAGCCCGAAACAGAAGGGAAAACAACACGCAGAAGGCCCAAAACCAGTACACAAGGGTCTCAAGGGGTGAAACGGCCCCACTTCGAGCAAAGCTCGCGTCAGGGCGGTGTCACCCATCGAGGCCCCAAACACCCCAATGGAGTGATGTAACGGCTTTCAATTCCTGTCACACAATGAATACTCAGGGGCAAATAAGAATTTATATTGAAATTACTATTCGAAGTCGAAGCAAGAGTCCATTGGGTGTCTATGAGCTGAAGCACAGTCACGTATATGTTTGTCCCACGTGCGGGTAACCGCGAGAGGCAGGATCATCTTCAATGTCCGCCAATAAATAAGGAAACACAAAGACGTCCAGCCACCAATCTTCATGATGACCTCGGGCGCAACACCGGCGAGCAACAGCTCCAGGGAGCTGCCGATGCGGTAGCTGTGTCCATAGACAGTATCGAGGGCGGCCCCCTTGAAGACAACGGCAGATGTCTGCAGGAAGAGATCTTTCGTGAGGTGGGACCAGCCGCCGCTGGCGTGATATGCGAACAGCGGGGTATCGGCACGAGGGGAGTGGTTGATCTTGATGTGATTATCCCAAGCCCAAACCGGGCAGAGGTCGGCGTCGGCTGAACCTATTTTCTCCTGGAAACATTCAGAAAAAATCGGTTTTAAACATATTCTGAAGTGCTGAATCTGATTCTGAACTCAACCAAGCTCAGAAAATAGTATTTAGCCCCCTAGTGAATTTGTTGACTTTGATTGTCCGGAGCTGTAATTTTCAACCCACAATCAAGTTCCCGCACCAGTCTTGACCCAGGAGCAAATTTTTGCACCATTCTCTCAACACTCGACCGTGCTCTCACACTAGCACGAGGTTGAGGCTGTCTGAGATACAATTCTCAATGCACAACCCAGCTTTCACACCATTCTCGACCAGGAACAAGCTGTCATGCCAGTCCCAACACTCGACCAGCGTGAGCTTCAGGCTGCCTGGGACAGTTCTGGTCCCATATACTCTGAAGACATAGGATATGGCTTCAGGAAGATATTTAAGACACATTTTGAATGACTTTTGGTTTTCTGGCTGAAGTTTATTGAAACCTCATTTTGAATGTTTGCTTCATGTTTCTGCATCAGACATCTAAAATGTTTCGGTCAAAATAGGCTGAAGGAATCAATGAATAAAGTCAAAGATACTTTGAGTAGCCTTAGCATGTCTTGTCACGGAGCATTGGGAAAACATTTTGAATATCTTTCTGCAGTTGTGGGGCACAAACCTGCCAAAGTTATTGTAACTATATTCTGCGTATCTTTTCGATGTTTTGGCTTGGGTTATTTGGTTATCCTCCCTGTGCCTTTCTCTCTCCTTTTTGGGCGCATTTTTTGTAATTCTTTTGGCATCCCACAAACACCGTTACCAAGCCAGAAGTCTCCCCTTGTGTCCCTAATCGTCTCCCAACATGGAAATTCATGACATTTCAAGCGTTGTTTGGCGGGGCGCAAAAACGGTGCCCTCGGAAACCATCGGTGCGAGTGATGGAGGAGATCTTGATGGAAGCTTTGGCAGATGTGGCCGAGGATGAATCGCCCGACGATGGTGCTATCGAGGTTGATTCAGATGAAGAATCTCACGTGTAGCAAGAGGCATCTGGCCGGTCAAGCCGGGACAGGAGGCAGGTAGGCAGGGTCGGCCGTCAGGCCCAAAAAAAAAAACTACATCTCACTAAGTCAGTCCAAATCAGTCCAAAATGGCTTCAGGGTGACTCCGTGTACCTCCCTAGCCATTTCTAATGTCCCCTGAGCCTCCTATTAACGCTCACGCATCAATATACAGATGTCGGTGCTGTTTGGAAAAACCATCTAGGCTCTAGCAAATTGAGCGCAATATCAAATGGAAATTCTCTTACGTGAATTGAACGTGATGATCGCGCATGCTTTGTCCTGGACAGCTCATACTGTGTTTGTGATGAATCTGCGGAAGTGATTGATCCCAAGGATCCCCATGGCCGATGCAAAGTGGACGGATGCGAGACGAAATGGGTGAGTACCAGTCATTCCTATTAATTCCCTGGTGCTGACCTTGCTCGGTCAGTATCACCTTAGCTGTATGAAGCTTGACTGGGCTCCAGATGGGTGGGCATGCGACCCATGCATTCATTGGGGGCGACTCGTGGAGGGATATGATGGCGTGGAGGGAAATAATTGGATTCAGCAGTGTGCACAGAGCTCAGGAAAAATCAAGATGGAGAAAAGTGTAGAGGAACGTCTCTAGAAGGTCCTAATGAATTTACACCGCTCCTGAATGCCCATTGGGTGCGTTTGACCCAAGTTCTCGCAAGTTACGCTTTTGGTAGAGCGCTCACGTGCATAATTACCATATTGGGACGTCACGTGGTAGGGAGGTCACTGAGAAAGTGATTTTGAATAAAATATGGTCTAAGTGGATTTTTTGTCGGATCAGAAGCCCCTCGACGTGTAGTTACCTTTAATTCGACGGTTTCGGCTGTGCCAAATGGCGTGGGGGAAAAATGGAAGGGTTCCAAAGGGCTTCGAAGGGCTTCAGATGCTCTTAAATTTGAAGGCCTTCAGGGTTTTCAAAACCGGATTGAAGGCCTTCAGGACGGACACTGTGGAGGATCGCGGCCGTATCAGGACGCTACGAGGCGTGGAACATTGGTGACATGTGTGACCAAGTGTCCCCTAAACGGGTCAGCGCTATTGCCTTGTAAGACAGTTTCAGCTTCTCTATGTCCATCTTCCGAGTCTCTTCAAACATGTGTTTTCATTCCTTGATGCCCTGAAGGCGGGTTGCACGCGGAGGTATGCACAGGCGAGGAGTCCCCCATGAGCGTGGACCTGGTGCAACTGGTGAACATGGTTGGCGGCGAGGCGTTCGAGGGGTCTGGGGTGTAGACGTGAATACCTGCGACATTTTTGACCTCAAAAGAGCCCAGAATAATATATGTGACCAGAGGAGGAAGTGAGAGAGGCGGGACGCATCGATGACAAATCACGCCAAATTGGAACATTACCCGTTCTGACCTGGACCGCGCTTGTCTGGAGTCATTCACCCAGATTAAATTTCAGGAGGCATCATGAATGTAATATCTAATGTTCTCCTTCCTAAGTCCTTTTTTTAGGGCTCATGGAATATGTCTGTACGTGGGTCTTTATTGTGATCCTCTGCGCGAAAGAGCCTCATTGCCCGCGGATTTCTGACGCGATTTGGGATCGTGTCGTGAATCTGAGTCTGACAAAGCATTTCCACACTTCTAATGTATAATTCCTCCCGCGACACCGAAAGATTTGACTCGGTTCCTGAGCCAGGAGGATGAGCAAACACACTGCCCTTTTTCGGCATCTTGGTACAACCCCTTCAGAAGTTCTTAGAATTCCCTCCAATGCACGTGAATATCATGTGAAAAAGGCGGGCTTATTCCGAACCTACTCTGTCTAAGAACTTCTAAAGGGGTTTGTACCAAGATGCCGAAAAAGGGCAATGTTCTTTGTCACGTCCTAGCGCTCTCGATACCGTGTCGAATCCTTATGTATCTTGGTATAAATGTACATGTGAAGTGTGAAAATGGTTCCCCCGACTCGGATTCATTTTTAAGTTGACACCTACCTCATAGAACACCCCAGCATTCCAAGCCTTCAACATAAAGTGGTTTCTTACATTCTCATGAATATCCTAGGGTCCGAGGCCGAAAAAAAAAAAAAATGAGGAGACAGGAACCTCTGGGACAATGTCCCACATACGCTCAGGGCCTTACGCCGCATGGGAAAGTCACGATTTGAATGTAAAGAGCGCGATCGAGATTGGGCCTCTTTTGGGGATGATTTGTCATCAGCGCGTTGCGTCTCTTTTGCCTCCACCATTTTTGCATGCACTTTCCTCGAGCTTTTCCGGACCTCTTAATGGCCGATGCACCGTCGAACTCGCCTCGGCCGCCTCTCACACCACGCCGCCGGCCATTTTCACCGGTTGCACCACGCTCACGGGCCCCGCTTGCACATCACCCCACGCTCAACGTCTTCAGGGCATCAAGGAATGGAAACTCACATTGGAGGAGACGTGCAAGATCAGAGTGTCCGTAGTATAGAGTTTTGGCGTAGGAGCCAGGCAGTGGCGAATGACTCGTTTAGGAGGCAAAAAGTCACACTCGGTCACACTCAGTCACTAATTAGACGTGTCTCGTCACGGCGTCCCGATTCGGTCGCAAACCTCGAAGGGTGTATCCTGACTGAGAAAGTGGTTATCGACATACTTATTGCGGATGTCGGAAAAATCCCAGATCGGTTGAAACGTCTCTCAACCAGCTCAAAGCCGTTCTAAGGTCTTAATTTTAACTGGCTTGCAACACTTAGGTGAAGTACACACAACCGCTGCCAAGCCAGCCTCTGGGTCTCAAGCCGTTCAAGTACGGTGCAAATTTTCTTTAAATAAACACTCTGCCACTCCTGTGATCTTTAGGAGGGGTATGATATTCTTAACAAGGCACTTCTGAGAAGTCAGTAAGTACTACGAGTAGCGGATTGAGAGGACTAGGAATAGTGGCTCAAGTTAAGTGTTAGAACCAGTGGTCTAAACAAGTATTCAACACGCGCATACACCTTCGGGTTATTTTCAGAAGGCATGAACAGAGTTATGTACCTTGCTCCGGCCACCGGGTTTGTGCTCCACTCTGCTCCACACGGCTCGTCTAAGCGCCGCCAAGCCGTCTCAAGCGTGCAAACACTTCGAGCCGCTGTGAACGTCTCGGGAACGGTTACAAGCCACGTGTCAGTGGCTTCCAACCAGTTGAAATCCCACGTCAGCCAACAATCCGTGCCAATCTGTTGCAACTGATTTAGGGTTTTTCCGACAGAGACTTATATTTAGAATCATGTGCTGCTTCGATCGCGCCCATAATAAGTAGAGATTTCGTCCTTTTTGTTTGCCCAGGAACGCAAACTGCAAGTCGCCGTTGCTCAAGACAGCAACATACCATGGGAACTTGGACACGCAATTTAAATCTGAGTCGACACAATTACAAGTCGATATCGAATGAAAATTTTTATACAATCGGAATCGGAGTGGAAGTGGGAGACTAATTGAGGTCCGAACACATGCCTTGTTTTTGACGGTTGGTAGCAGACTACTAGCAGTTGGTAGCAAGCCTCTCTCCGAGAATGTCCGGCTCACCAGACCAGAGACAGGCTACCCTCGGCTACCGGTGGAGAACCACAACCTCGAAGTACTTTACATTCTGTACAATTAGACCCACACGGGGATTGCCGACGATGACAAATATTTTGAGATACGGTTCGTAATTTCTTCCTCTATCCGTGATGGGTGAACACTCATTCGTGTCGCAGGCATTAATCGAGGCCTAGATTCCGCAGTACCTCGATCCATCAAAGCCATCTGACGAGCAGGACAACACCACACTCGTCAAATCGGTGTGTGTCATTTCCCAGCGCGGGATGGCTTGTCATTGATCTCCCTCAGATCTGTGAAGCTCAAATGTCAATGAGGAAATACCCCGATGTTTGGCCTGTCTTTGTACCCATAAACTGTTTCTTGAGCGTGTAATAAGCAGGGTTCCCCGAGGCGCCGAGGGCCACTCCGCCCAGCCAATTGGTATGCCGGTTTTAACTGTTTTGTCCCGAGGTTGAGTTACATTTTCGCAGCCCCACCACGAATGCCTCTGTCAACACAAATACCTAGCAAAGAGTGTTCCTCCGTCCCGGATCATCCATCGCTGCCCTCTTGGCAGACTAGGATATGAAGGAGGTTGGCCCCGCGCTTTTATCCCTGGGGATCAAGATGATTCACGAATATCTTCGGGTCAGAGAGGGGCAAAGCACAGCTTCTTGGCACTTGCTAACCTTGCGCCGCTGGGTTTATCTGCTCTCCAGGCCAGTATGATGTGGGTTAGTATCGAATGGGTTTGATTTTACCCAGAGTTTCTAGTGGGGGCATCATACGAGTCTGTGACAAGGTATGTTGCAGGCACTTTCAAGTCGAACTGTGTTGCAAAGCGTCCAATCCGGACTAGCGGAGTGTTCAGAATCCAAAGACTCCGAGGCTTGCCTGAAAATTGAGTGTGGTGATGGCTAAGAAGAATTGACTTTGAGTCGAGTGGGTACTTGTGAATCTAGGTCTCTTTGTAAAACACATTAATTCAAAGATACTACTGTATATACCGGACGCTAGACACCATAAATACTAAAAAAAAGATCATTCAAAAAGGAAGGCAAGATAGTAATCAGGCATGGCAGACAAGTAAGAAAAACAAATAAGTAGGGCTGTGCACTTGACACCATAAGATGAACACCAGACAAAATAGAAATATTGAAACAACAAGAGATGAGTAAGGAAACACTGGATACCATAAATAGGGAGATAAAGAAAGGCAAGAGTAAACAGAGACTGCTTGAGGACAAGTCAGCAACTGAGTAAGGGTATATACTTGATGCCATAAGATGAACACCAAGTAAAGTATTGAAACGAAAAGATGAGGTGAGGGTAAAGAAACATCTCAACCACACAATGCTCTGAGTTAACTCAGGCCAGAAAAAGCTCTTTCTCCTCACCCAGACCTGTCTCTCCAATTTCTTCAGCCAGCCATCCAGCTGTCGTTTCGAAGGCTGGACTGGGTGCATGGATTTCTGAGAGAACAGCCAAGCTCTTTATGTTGCCTTCTGGCACATCTCCCATGATGCTGAAAAGTTCTTCATCAATAAGGGCAATTTTTTTTGCCTGAGATGATCGTTCAAACAGAGGCCTTGCAGTTCTCCAAGCTCTGCCGCCTTCAATAGGTCCCCATTTTTCTTTGAGATATATCCGAGTCCGAGCATACACTCTGCTCGGCTGCGGTGGACATCTCTCTGCGTGAACCCGTCCAAGGCAACAGTCAGAAGACTGACTGCTGTCTCCTGGTCACCTTCAGTGCAGAAAATGTCCCCTAGGAATTGGAGAGCCTTATGAAGATCTAGCTTCTGGTTTGACTTTGAAGCATGCACCAGATATACTATTGTCCAGGACCAATCTTTTGAATCCCAGAGACTTCTGTCACCAAGTCTCTCCAAACAGAAGTTTACTAGTTCAGCTTGATTTCCGCGAAAGAAGCACAGGCACTTATGGAAGAGTGACTTGGCAGACTGTAGATTCCCTTCTCTCAGATGGAGGGCTCCCATGGTAATATCACACATCATTTCATAGACTGAAAGGTTGATGGAATTGAATATTAAGTTTGATGCATCAATGTTCCTTTGCACCTTATCTGTTGGCGCACCAAGCAGGACATCAAGTTCTGCCATATTGAGCAAAGCAAAGGCATGTTCCATTGGGACAAGCTCAATAGGGTGTTCATAAAGAAGTTTTGTCTGGATATTCCAGGCCTCCACATATTCTGACTTCAAGTTGTGGATCTCTGCCTGAGTGGTCATGATTTGAGAGTCCAAGTGACCACCAGACATACCGCAATGAGCTAGGAGATGTTTTGCTCTGTTGCAGAGAGAGGCAGCATATTTGTAGTTCCCAAGTGCATGCCAACACATTGCCTCAGTGCTTAGTGCATGTGCTTCATTATATAAATTTGCAGAAATCTTGGCTAGCCTCTGTGCCTCAGATGCATACATTTGGCCTACAGCTGGATCACCCCCCGCCGGTTGAGATATGCAAGATTTAACGATGATTGACACTGTTTTCTGGTATTCCCAGTGGAAATTGCCAATGAGAGTCCAGTCTGATAGTAATTTATAGCTGTAGGAATATCACTGTTGCAGTTCTGATAATAGAGTCCTAAAGCACTGTAAAGTTCACCTGTTGAACCTGTTTTAACTTGTAAAGAAGAAATATTGCTTCAGTGCTTACATTTGATATCTGAGCCATCAAATAGTGGCAATTGTTGGATTGCTTTGTCAGCCAGTGCTTCTGGATTAAGAACTGGATGATATTGCCAAGAACCGAAGATCTCTGTAATCAAAAAGGCCTCCAGTTTACTAGGGAGAAATTGAGTATCACCAATCTGGTCCATCAAGGGAGTCCGGCCACGAGCAGCAAGTCTACTAAAAATATTGAGATATAGGATGCAATAGATTGTATCAACTGCTGCAGTATTCTGGTGGTGGAGCCGGTTGAGGAGTAGACTCTGGATATTTGAGAAATTTGATGTGATTCGTAGGGTCATCTCAGAAGCTGACACAGTCCCACGATATTTGTACTGAAATTCCAAAAGCTGTTGAAAGTGCTTGACAAGAGCCTGAACAAGGTAATCCGTGGGAGGGTGAGATCTTGCCATGTATTCCCGAATGGGTACCAAGGTCTTGAATCGTCTCTGGTCATCACTATAGGCAAGTGAGGTGGAAAGTAGAACTGCTTTACAGCTAAGGATATCTTTTATTGGAAGCTTGCTTTGGACTAGTTCAATATCTGAAAGGCCATCAGGGAGCATTGAGAGGAGACTCAATAGATCCTGGCATTGAGGCACAGATGTGACTCGGGGGCTCGACAGAGACATGGAAATGGATAGATCCATATTCGACCGCTTGTTGTAGCCGTCCGAGATAACAGAGGTTTTTTCTTCCTCCCAACGGGCTAGCACATGGGGGCAACCTCGGAGTCAACCAAGTGGGCCATGAGATCAATTGCAAGTGGTATGTTGTCAGTCAGGAGGAGAACTTTGTCAATGTCACCACTGTCATGACAATCATCTGCAATGTCAATGAAAGTCTGTCGGGCAGCATCCTGTGTCAAGGGTTTCAACGCTGGAAGGAAAGGATGAGTCCAGCGCACAGAGGCTGGCCTCTCTGTCCCTCGCATGGTGATCTGGTCTGATGTTAGTCACAGTACTAGGACAAAGACATCAGTGCTCACAATCAAAGCAAGGTCTTTTATCTCTGTAAGCAGAGACAAAAATTCTTCAATATCTCGACGAATTTCTGTAGACTCCCACAGTGTTTCCAGGTTATCCAGGATCAAGAGGCAGGCATGATTGATGCTAAAATGATGTAAAATCACTTTCACCAGAGTTTTCTGTGGCTGCAGTCCCAAATGGGCCCCAATGAGAGTAATCAGTTCATCTTTGCTTGATGTAGAGTCGCAAGCAATGAAGAAACGATGATGTGCATATTTCTCAGTGACTGCTGGATGATGTAAAACAGCTCTTGCGAGACTTGTTTTTCCAATTCCACCAGCACCTAGAATTGCTATCCTCGGTGTCTCCTGCATGAACAGTTTGAGGATGTTGGAAAGTTCAAATCCTCGACCATGGAAGATTTTTGGTTCTGATGGCAGCATGGACATTGAGGTTGAGCTTGATCAGAATAGGATCAGTTCTTGTTTGTCTGATTTTAGGTTGGATCATACCTGTTGTAAGAGCACAGATAAGACCCTATTTGACTGTGCAAAAGTTACTTCTTGCTAGAGTTAGAATAGAACAACTACATACCATTGATCCTTTGTCTGAGGTAGACACCTCAGAAAAGGTATCAATCAACTCCAGAACCTCTTGGTGTCTGTCTTCAGCAATTTTCTGCATGAATCCAACCTCAGTGAGAAGATTGATATCCTGAAGCTGTTTCTTCAGGTTGAATATTGGCATGTACATGTAGTATAGCAAACCACTTCACCTTGAAACTGTCTAATGCCTCCTGTAAACCCATGTTACAATCCTTGAGTAGTTTTCTCATTTCCCCCTGACGGAAAAAGTGCCTGATCTTGCTTTTATCCTGTTGGACCTCTACAAATGTATGGATCTTGTACAGTGTACTGCAACCATGCAATCAGCAACCATCTATCTCCAGGGAGGGACATACTCTGTGAATTTTCCGAGATCATTCAGGATGCTTGGTGACAATTCCGGACCAGTCTCCGGCTTCATATAGAAAGAAACAACAGCACAGAGCAACCCATAGGTTTGCTCCAACAATTGTGTGCAATCACTCTTGTTTTGCCTAACAGTCTGGCAAAAGTGAGATGGATTTCATGATCCATAGTAGAAATGTACCTGCACAGCATCTAGCAGAGACTTGGCAGTGTTGGAGATAGGTTCTAAGAATGGACTCTTGAAGGTCTTTGCAAGGACCTCCAAGCTATCCACTGCCATAGTGAAGCATTTTAGAATGTTGTTTGATCGGATTTCGGTTGCAATGGGCTGAAGCAGCATTTAGTCTGATGGGCACAGATTTCAACTGTGCTGCCAGACAGCTCTTTTTATCCCCGAGGCCCCACCAGA
>JARGYA010001142.1:0-21399 GCA_029204335.1 Mycena vulgaris
GTTTCTTCGCCAAGACGGCCCCTTGGTCGACATCGACGCACAAAGACCGATTTGGAACAGACAACTTAGTATCGACGCTCAGCACTTACTGGTTCAGATCATCAATGACAGGTGTGTGGGGATTTTCGGTGTAGCCGCGACGCTTATTTTATCCTCGCAGACTCCCGCTTATCCGGCAAATGGCCAACGACCGCATGGAAGCCTGTCGTCGAGAACTCGCGTCTTTACCGGACAAGATTATGGGCGAGCCTGCAACACACATGTTGAACCTTGTCACAGCGTTCTGCACGGAAATCCGGCAGTACGTCGACGGCCAGTCTGATATGAGCGCCTTGATCCACGAGCGCAACGCCGCATTCACGACCTTCAAGCTGGCGATTAACAATACGTACCACGGTTTGTTGCTCGAGTCCCGGGCCAGCCGGGCCCACACTAACCCGATAAACATCGACAACGAACACACACCGCAACTGCAACCGAACTCATTGCGACCCAGAAATCCGTGTTTCTGACCGATATTCGTCTCACATTGCCAAGTGAGCTCAGAACGCCCCGGTTCAAGGTGTATTCATATATTCTCTCTTTAGATCCATCACCCGCGAGCTTCCCGGGAATATCCCCTTCTCATCGAAGAAGTCATTAATAACTGCTTTCCAGCAGTCGTGGCTCACTTCTGCAGCAGCCTGCTTTGACAGTGTCAAACACTCGATGCTGGCGTTGCTCATGCGGTGCATCGATGAAAAATTCGGGCGCTACGAGCTCCTACTGACGCGCATGAAGTACGTTTTGTTCGATGTATTCCAACTCTATCTCACGCAGCGCAGGTCGTGTATCACGGATTTGGCGAGCAAGTACTACGAGTCCTGCGTGACCTTCCTCATGGCAATGCTCGAAGTGGAACAGGTGCCCTTTACGATGAACGACCAATACTTGCAGGCTTCCACCGAAAAATGGCTCAGTCGATACAAGGATCAGCGCGCGGGCGTGGACAGTCACCCCGGGGAACCAGTTAGCAAGTTGCGCAAGTTTGCTGGAAAGTTGACTGAAAACGAGCCGTCCACGGCAGCGCCCACATCTGCCGACCCGTGTAAGTCTAGTGCTGTGATCATGGCGTGTTTTAATTACGGTGTACCTATAGTCAAGTTTGGCACCCCTGCAGCGCCGCCTACCAGTGTTCCACGACAAAAACTCCTTTTGGCTGCGCCCCCCCGGACTAAATGCGTCCAAACCTCAGGCGGAAGGATCGGGAGCCCATCCCCGTCCACCGATCCTGACAAAATCAACAAGGCGCTTGCGCTGCTAGCAGACCTTGGCTATCCGGGTGTGGCTGCGGACGACTTCGGCAAACTGCGCCAGGTCGACGAGTTCGAGACGGAGATCGCGGTGATGTCTGAAGTGCGAGGATATTTCCAGGTGCGACGGTTGATATCTGATCCCGTTTTATGATTGATTGCGTGCCATTCAGTGTGCCTATAAAGTTCGCAACCAACGCTCCTTCCCCGTTGTGGCCACTCACTACTCCTGATTTAGCGTGTGATCGATAATATTCCGTCTCTTATCGACAGCAAGGTGCTTCCGTCTCCTGATTCTCATGATTATCTTTAGACTGACGGCTGGAACCAAGTTCCTGCGCGCCATTGCGCAGAACCTGCAGCAAGATCTGATTTCTGAATTCGACCTCGGCAGCGGAAACGCGAACTGCTGTGCGACGTTCCTCGCGGAGGATCCTAGGTTGGTCGCGAAGCGCGAGGACTTGATTGCGAGGAGGAGGAGACTAGAGACCGTGCAGATCCAGTTGCATAACTTTGGGCTCAATAGGCAGGCCTGAAAGATAATCGGCTTAAACTTGGATACTTTTGGGATTGAATAAATGACTCATTTGCCGTGGGATCCTAAGCTAAAGCCGCGCGCAGCGCCAATATGAGTGAAGGTTCACTGGACCCATGTTGAACCAAACATCGCCCTGCGGATGCTGCGGCAATTAATTCAGACGAGAGCCCGCCGACTTGGCTCTCTCACCTCAATACGGCTGCAGTAGAAAAAACATCTAACTCAACTCTTTATAAAATGACGTCTGTCTGAAGCCTTTTAACTCCACACGGATATCACCGACGGCAGTCGACGCGGCGAAGGCGGGAGCGCGGAGCGCCCCGGCGCGCTCTTGTACATCCAGAACCTTATTGGATCACTGGAATATGTGCGAAGGCTTTACGTAGGCTCGGCCGTGAAGACGCGGCGAGCACCGACATGCAGTGGCAACGTTAAGAGCGACGCATCCAGATCAAGCAATCAGCTCAGCGGATCCAGACGGCGGGCCTATGAGGTGCGTTTTAAGACGAGCAGAATTGGAGAGAGGCTGACATAGCGGAACTAGCTCATCTGCCGCGACGGTGGTTAGCGACAAGACGGATGGAGAGGTGGGAGACAATCCTGGAGAAGTCGGTCATGGCAATAATAAGGAAGGAGCAGAAATTGGGCCGAGGGCGACAGTGGCACAGTGTGAGGCTGATAAATGAGGCCGCCTCATTTAATTTTCGTTAACTATGCGAAGACCCGAATCGGCGACAAGGAGGTTGAAACAGGAACCGGATCAAAACCGGTTAAGGATTTTCCGTGAGTAAACAAGAGCAAAGCAAACGAACCAAAGGAATGGTACTGATGGTGAACCAAGAGAGTGGGACCAGCCAGATTCAACCACAGTTCAACCTCCACTTGCCTCGCGCTCTCCACTCGCACTGGCGTCAATTTTTTGGGGGTCGCTGCGAAATAAAATAGCTGTGGAAGGCTTGGCTCCACGTGAGTCAGTCACCCCTCAGCACAGCTATTTCTTCCTCCCCCTCTCTTGTCTCCTCCCACCATGTCGGAATCGCTCCCAATCTCACTAGAAGCTAGACCAGAGACTGTTCTGTCTATGGAGGTGAACCTGTCGATAGACAGACCAGTCGATCTGAGTTTGAAATCCCATGACGCGCGAGATTCCTTTTTGGGCCTATTTGTAAGCATTGCGAGGGCTGCAACCCTCAGTCTAAAATCAGTCCAATTACTTCGGGGCCCGTCGAAGTATTTAATGGCAGCTACAGGGCCTGTCTATGTAAGAAGAAATAAAGCTCTGAGCTCGGGGGAACAGTTTTACAAAATTTGCGATTGTTAGGATTCGAACCCGCACACTGAAAATTTGCTTACAAATAGGCCTAATCGGGAATAGCGCGCGTTATGTGATTTCAAACTCAGATCGACCAGCCTGTCTATCGACAGTTTACTTCCGATACGACAGGCTGGATTCGAGCCTAACTAGAAGCGATTGTAACCCCCAGTGCCCTCATCACTACACCCAGCGGCTCAGACACCGTCGATCCGAGCACTCCCTCCAACGATGATCCTCTTCTGCTCGGAAGTCGCCTCCAGACCGAGGAGCACATCAACAATCTGCGCCACAGAAAAAAGGCTCGGAAACAAGGCAAAGTAGTCGGCGAATTCTACGAAAAGCAAAACAAAGAAATCGAAGCCCTCCTTATGACGATGGATAAGCACATCGAGAATGCGCAGGAGGAGGAGGACACCAACAGGCTTGCCGTGCGTTGCCTTATTTCTTGCGAACTCCTGATTTGTTGCTTATATTTCGAGCCCAGATCAAGATCGCTATTTAGGGCTCCCTCATGGCCAACTGGTACATTGTCTTTCTGTTTCCAGTTGCCGCTGAGACAACTGGCTTTCCAGTGTCCTCGCTATTCTTCAGATCTATGCCGCAGCATCCTCGCTCTCCCTGTCCTTCTTTGCAACTGCAATGGACGCCGTTTTCGACCCCATGGCGAATGTCGTGCTCAATTACTGTCATCGTAAGGCTGCCTCAGCCGATCCGCAGAGATAACCTTCTGTATGTCGCCCTCCATCGCTACTTACGCCGCTAATGACTCTTCAAGGGGGGTAGCCGGCTCGAGACCATTGGGGACATCGTCTACGCCGGGGCCATGGGCTCCGTCTCCGCCTTCTCATTGTCCGTATGACTGCTCATTCTTCAGGCCCTCCCCTCACGGCCCCACCAGGCGTTCTCGATTCAGGACCTCGTCAGTGGATCCTCGGGCCACGAGGCCTTACATATCCCCTCGGTCGTCGTCGTCGGGATTGCCTTCTGTGGGTGTTCTCTCTCTCTCTCTCACCCCGATACCAACTCATTCCTGCCATCCCCAGTGACGAAACTCGCGCTGTTCATTTACTGCTATTCCGTGCGGACGAAGAACTCGCAGGTCCGCGTTCTCTGGGAGGATCATCGAAACGACCTGGCCGTCAACGCCTTTGGTATCTTAACATCATCCGCGGGCGCCAAACTTCGCTGGTAGATTGACCCTCTCGGCGCGCTCATCATCTCCCGTCTGTCCCATCTCCCTTCACCCCCTCACTCCGTATCTAACGCACGCACACGATAGTGGCGCTTATCGTCGTCTGGGGCCGCACCCTCTACGGCCAATTCCTCCTCGCTGGCGTCGCCGCGCCGGTCGAGTTCCAGAAGCTCGTAATCTACAAGGCGATGATGTTCGAAGACGGGATCAAGCAGATCGATTCATGCGCCGTGTACCATGCCGGCCCCGTGCGTCTTTCGTTATATGCGCATGCACTGCGCTCACCAGTTGAAATTGCAGGACTACGTGGTGGAGCTGGACATTGTGATGGAGGCTGAGACGCCGCTGTGGAAGGCGCACGACCTCGCGCAGGCGCTACAGAACAAGATCGAGCAGATGCCGAAGGTCGGACGCGGTAGGTGCTTGTGATGGGGGGCGAGCGCGCGCTGACAAGATTTATTTTTCGGTAGCCTTCGTCCATGTGGACCACGAGACCAGCCATAAGCCCGTGCGTTCTGATTTATCTCGAGATATTTTGGAGTGACTAACGAGCGTACTTAGGAACATCGGAAGACGAAGTGAGGGGGCCGGTCTAAAGGTCTCTAAAGGTCCACCGGTAATAGTGATGCATGTACCTATGATGGGCCCCGCTGTTTCTTACCAAGACCGCGTCGTTCGAAGTAAATAATTTACTGTAGACACGAGCGTGGAGAAGCCAACCTGTTATGTATGTCCGAAATAAATCTCGAATCAGGTGGTTCAACCTGGTCATTAGCACCAATCAGGTAAAAGAGGTCGGCGAACAGTGCGAGTGGCGGGTTCTCGTCAAGAACAACGCGGTACAGTTATTTCGCGCCAAGACCCTAATGCATAGGGGCCAGTAGATCGACACCGATGGGAAGGTATAATAATATTGAGCTAATGATACGCGTACATGTCTAAGTTTAACCCGAGATATGATATTCAACCTACAAGACTGGAATGATTGGGCCGATTGAAAATGAGTGTTTGGGGAGTCTAATCCTACGTTACTTGGAATACTGGACCGAATCGTCGTCACTCTTTTTGGTGTCGACATGGTTGTGCGAATGTCCGTGCTTCACATCGCCATGCGTCGTCGCTGGGTCGAACATATCGCGCACCTGTGCCGAGGTTAGACGATCTCAGTTTCCGGATGAGAAAAAGACGAACATCGATGTGCTGGGTCGTCTCCGTCTGGGTGAGAACCTGGATAGCGCCGAGCTCCATGTCGCCCTGTAGCCCGAGCAAGGTGAGTGCACGCCCTAGTTGCAGCCAGCAAGGAACTTACAGCGCGGCGCTGACCCCTGGAACGTCCGCCGGACATGGTACGCCCGCCGGACAGTTCGTTGCTGGTGGTGTTGGTCATGCCGTTGCGGCTGCTGTGCGTAGCCCGGATGGTGCGGCGTGCGTTCAGGGTCCACATCATCGAAACAGCGTAGAGCTTCGGCAGCGCCATGTTGAACGCAGTGGAGATGAGGCCATTTCCCGGATTTACTTGCGAGAATATGAGATTGAACATAGCGCTGCGAGGCAATTGGTCAGTTCCAAATCGTGCGCGGTGGGGGTCACTCACCAGATGGCGGCTGGGGCAGCAGTCTGGAAGGTGAGCCGTACGAGGGCGCTGATGAGCCCGACAGTTTGCGGAAGGACGTTCTTCTTGGACTTGAGTAGGAAGTACGCCGTCATCATGGATAGGATGATATCGCCAGCTGATAAATTCGTGATTCATGAGCATGGGCGGGTACTGTTGCAACTGAACCAGACTAACCAAATACGGAACTGAGATGCGCGGCGACTAGGCCAAGAGTTATTAGGGATATACGGGACATTTTGGTGACGACTTACACCACTTTTGGATTTGGGGAACATTTTCAGTGGTGATGAAATACGTCTGCGAAAGAATTTAGCACAAATCGTCTAATAATCGGATGGAAAAGTTATACCCCGACGACGATGGACAGGAAAGCGAACAAGAACAAGGCCCCGACAGGAGCCACAACATACCACTTCTTGGAGATCACCCAGAGGCGGAAGCAGAAATAACATTGAACGTATAAGCCGATGAGTGCGACCTAATTAAGTTGAATTTCGTGCGTGAAGAAGAATACATGGTGATGCGTACCATAAGCGGATTGCCCGACTGCCACCAGGTCGTATAATTAAGGAGAATTGCCCCCTGCAAGTCGCCGAAGAAAACGATGGATTGAATCCAGATAATCGCGCTGGAAGAGCATGAGCGATGGAAATCGTGTCAAGATATCGCGCACAATGATTGCATAGACTTGAGTAAGGTGAGAAGGGCGAGAACCGCCACGGTTATCCGCAGGCTTGGTTTGTCGTCCGAATAATAGGTGAAGTAATTTACAAACTTTTACACAAGTTTAACACGCGACAGCATGCGAGAAAACACGACATACCTGGCTTGACAGAACTCCTTGAAGAACCAAATCAAGGCAAGATCCTATGAGCTGCAGATTCGGAGTTACTACATCGCCTATGGGGGAAAAATAAAGAAAAATGCATACCCATGGACCAAGCTGGAAGTTGACTTGGTGAATTTCATCACTGGTGAGCACGCCCGACATGATTTTTAGAGAAGGGGTGAAGGACGACGAACAGTCAGCCTTGGGGAGGTAGTTTTATAATCTCATCCCCCCTATCAGCCTTTGATAGCACAAAGAGGGGCTCCATATCGTTTGATCAGTATTGTGAATTGCGAGACGTTCCATCAGCGTGCCTTGTCAAGCCTCCTGAGCGTACCTGGACTGCTAATAGTTTCCGTCTCATGTACTGGTCTTACCGCCGTAAGTAACAGTATTGGGGGGAACACCGGAGTTTGGCACGAAAGCCCGCGAATACGACCGCGGATCCTAGCATCTGTCATGAGGGGACTACACATCGGTGAATTCTCCGCACCGCGAATATAGGAGGCGTGTTCGATTGAATCGAGGTAGCCGCGCTTTGTCATGTGAAAATGTGTGAAATTCAAGCTTAGCTTGGAATGGCAGATCCTTATCGTAGCTGCAAGCGACCCTGTGGGCGTAAGTATGAACCTAACCCTCTGCCCATAGAAAGCTGCAGGGGTCCGCTCGCCCCCTCAGTAGTACCTGGAACAGCGGTAAACAACTGTAGCGGCCTCAAGAGCCCTGCGCCGTGATGGCAACCAAATTTCATTGACATCGAGCGATTCATAACGGTCCTGATCATTATTTACCCATTCTAGGACTCAGATGTGAGCTAAAGAGCTCCACAGACGATTTTCAACTCGCCTTCTCGTCTTTGGTTTGATATCTCAATTGATATGGACGTGTCTCCCGATTTGAATTGAGAAATGAGGCTTCATCCCAATGAAAGTGACGTATAGAAATCTGAGGGCAGGTTAAGCAATTGCGAGATCATTCGCTGAGACAATACTTGCCTTGGGATGATAGTGCGTCTCTTATGGGTGTCTACGAGATAAAGAGCGTTAGCATTCGGCGACCAGGGTCATGAAAAGGCGTACGTGCGATGCGGGGTCCCTGCAGACTATGAATCGTGATCAGGGCATTTCAAGAGAGGGGGGATTACAGCGTACTGGTAGCCCATGGTGTTCTGGAGTGAGTGAGGTGTGGAGTAAACCAAATAGGCCAAGTTCAACTCTGCATGACGTCATGTTCGATTTGCCATGCACGCGATCACATGATCGATCCAAGTCGCCCGTCTAGATATTTCTAGGAACTCCAAGTTGGATAGGTGTACTTCAAAGCTTACCATTAATACTTACAAACGGGATGATTAAAATGATTCCAGGCTTGCGGCTGAATCAATCAAGGTTGAACTCCGTCGCGTATTACAAACTTGAAGCTGACCTGTGATGGCGCATCCTCGATGATACTATCAAGGCGATGGCCGCCAACAATTAAAATGGAGCGGAGTTGTTCAACAGTCGAAGCCTATCGAACCGCAGCTCAGACACTTTATTCTGAAGTCGCGGGTTTTGTAAACTTCACTGTCAATCAGCACCGAAGAACTTTGGAACATCACGAATTATTCCAGACCTGAGAGCTTGGAGGACGACGGGACCGTCAAGCGGTCCGTTTCGATCTGTCGGCTTTTACGAATTGTTGATACACGCGAGGCAGCCACTTGTAGACTGTAAAGCTTTCTCAACGCGCAAGTACAGTTTGACCAAGGCAGTCGAATTTACAGATTAACGCCGGGGTCATGGACTTGTAATCTCATGGAAAACCCTGTTGGGGTATAACAATAAGAACAATCGGCTCCATCATCCAAAAAGCCGATTTCCCTTGATTCGGATGTAAAAATAATGTTGTGATCTCTTACTTTTGACCGTCACCGCCGTCTCAAGTTATCGTGTATCCCCCGAAGACTGTGCCTACCATGGACACCCGCGCTAATAACCCCACCCAAGACCTGTTCTCCCGCGGCTCGACGCCGTCAATTGCACCCTAAACATCCCTGCAGCATTCAACAAGCGAGGTACGAGCTGCATATGTTGAAGTGTCTGTCTAGGAGAGACTACTTGCAGCAGCAGTACTCCAATTCACACAATGCTTCTCACAACCAGATTGACTCACTGTTCCACCACCTAAGCTCTTCTTCCGATCACCAACCTTAAATCTACAGCTCCGCGCCTTGGTCTCCCATTATGTCCTCAAATGATGAACAGCCAGCATCCTCCTCCATCTCCTCTAATGCGGACAGGCAGAGTGCCCTTCTATCTCTCCTCGGCGCGCCCGCTAATCTCCGTGGGGCTGCTGGCCCCAACCCACAACAAGTTCCTACTCCGCCGTCGGCTTCCACGAGATCGGGGGTATCGCCCACCCATAACGAGACGCAGGGGAAGATATTGCTGGAGCAGTTGATGTCCGGGTGAGCCTTTCGCATTCATGTGTTTCACGTACAATTTCCATCCCATTCTGCGCCGAATGTATACCTCATGTTTGTTGCACGAGAACATCGCATACTTTTCCTATTCATTTATTCACCTTATCAGCGAACCTCGATTCAGAGGAAACTGATTTCCACTATAGCAACCCTCCAATTTCCACCTACGCGGATCAACAACGAGGCGCGCCTGCTGCTACTGCTGCCGCTCCCTCCCCAACGTACGCCACAACCCAGCGTGAAGGAGACTATAGGTCCTACCAACACGAATCTTCTCCCGACCTACCCCAGCGGTCGCAAATTCCTCCGACTCAACCACAGCCCCAACAGCAGCCGCCATCTTCTTAGTGTTGCCGCGGTCAGGTTCAGAACCGCCGCTGAACCTGAGGTCCGGTTCAGTGCCTGTGAGGTTCACTGAACCGAACCCAAAGTCCGGTTCAAGGTTCAAAAAAATAGAGAATTTGCTGAACCTCGCTGAGCCCAGTTCGAACCTCGAACCTGTAATTAATCTCAAGCACTCAACTCCCCACAGTCAAGTCGTATTTGGAAAGTAAATTGCGGTTCATGGATGAAATTATCTGAGTCAATTTAGAATATACTTGAAAGGCAAGGAATGGGTGACTTACTGCACTGTCATAAATGCGAAGGATGCACACAATTACAAGAGAGATCGGGATCAGTCTGATCCGAGTATTTGCCTCTGGATGAGCGTCGATCCTGAATTCTTAAACAGAAGCAGGGCAAGCGGGAGAATCAGAGCACAACATAGCGAAGGATCCGGAGGGCGCTGCATTCGGTCAGAAGCCCAGTTCACTGCATCTGGCGCAAAATCCATAATGAATGTGGTAGATTAGAGCAAACTGGGGACTCTTAGAAAGACATGGGGAGGTTGTTGTTGGGTCGCCGCAACACCGGCAGCAAATACATACCGCCTACTTCGGCTTAGTTCGCTGCTGAGAAGAAAAACAGCGGTTCAAGGTCCGAACCCGGTCTGAACCTGAACCGGACCTTGCTGAACCTGAACCTGCGGTCCGGTTCAGTGGCGGTGTAGGTTCAGTGAACCGAACCCGGGGTCCAGTTCAAGGTTCAGAAAATTTACCTCTGAACCGGACCGCGGCAACACTACATCTTCTCGAAAGTCCACGTTCGACTTTGTGTCTCCCTTCGATGCCCTGTCCAGCACGACGACAGGTTCTATCAAGAAAAAACTCGTCCCCGTGCAACCTCCAAGTGTCTCCAGTGGCGCTGAGGAATCCGGTTCTTGGACGAATTTGTCAGACCCCAAGAGACAGTCTGTTGACAACCTGTTGGAATATTTAACGAGGAGCACCGCGTCACAGATTCCCGCTCCCCCCGGCTTACGAGTCATATTTGAGCGGCGGCAGCAACTTTTCGCAAAGTGAGCCTTCGCCCATGGTTAAACAAGACCCGCTTTTCCTGTCTGGTACCACCATTGGGGCAACGCATTGGGTAGCGTACCCGATGACGAGAGGTAAGCACTCAAGTACTAGTGCCATACTTGCATTCTTCCGTGTACTGCACCATTTTTCAAGGTCGGATTCGCGTCATTTCAAGGTCCAACGGCGACCGCACTTTACTTCAGCTTCCTCCAGGGACGTTCCCCAACTCGTCCAGCGTCAGTGACATGGCTGTTTATGGCAACCGGCTTGCCGGAGTGACCTCTGACGGTGGATTCATTATTTGGGAGTTGCCCGAGGTCATCACAGACGACGTCCCGTAATATCCTTCGAGTGACGGCTTCCGTTCACCTGTCATCCAGCGGACAGTTATTGCTTTTAGTGATGTGCTTAGCTTGGCTTCAAGCCAAAAGACTAGAAAGCCAAAGCCCTGGCTTTCCGAAGCCAAGCCAAGCCAAAGGGATGGCTTCAGCAGGGCTTTAGCTTTAGCTTGAAGGAGGTCAACCCGAAAGCCTGGCTCAGAGCCAGGGCTTTACCAAGCCAACTTTAACCACGCATCCGGCGTATTTCTGACCAAAATTGGTCAATTTAACTCGTATGTTGAGCTCTCTGGAGTCCACGAGCCACCCCTTGTCAACCTAGCTCCCTCATCTCCTCGAACAATTTGAACACTGTGGTCACATGTCTGGCTCGACCTCCCGCGGCTGGGATTTTCATGTCCAATAACAGCGAACGGTTAAAGTTGCGGAACCATCACATGTTTGAAATGATGTTTAACAGGTCCTGACCCAAAATTGCGTGATTCAGGATTTTTTCTCGCAAGCCATGGCTTGAGCCAAGGCCAAGCCAAGCCAAGCCCTGCCCGAGGGCTTTGGCTTTGGCTTCAAGATCTGAAGCCAAAGCCCGGTCAAGCCAAGCCAAAGCCCCGGCTTACAAGCCAAGCCAAGCCAAGAACATCACTAATTGCTCTGCGTACCTCCAGTTGGTTCAGACTCCGCTTTAGATGCGCTTCATTCCGTCAAATGGCATCCGAAGGAGCCCGACACCCTGGCGGTCGCTTCCCAAAGTAACAGTCCAGGACCTCATACACGTTTGGGCACTTCTTTAAATGCTGGAACCTGGGATGATGGCCAGAGGGCACATCGGGAGAAGTCGGGCCCGAAAACGGCCCATCCTGATCCGATCAACCCGGTTGGGCACGATTTGCACGGTACCACAGCATGTAAGTCATAGAGCTGTCATCCGACAGGTAAGGTCCGCTGTTAAAACCGGGCTTGCATCAAAAATAATGAATATACGCGGAACCCATGTGAAGCGAGTGACTCACTGGCACGCGATCACTCGGCAAATGAATCAGCAACTTGAAAGTTGAATGACTAGGTTGAAAAAAGGCCTTGAAAAAACATCTGCATGCATTGGTTTGCGAGCGGCTTGAGATCTATCAACGGGAAGCCCACTCTAACCCAGTGCGGCGCTTTGTGCTAGGCACAAAGGGGCGGAAGGGCAAAAATATCTGCTGTTAGCGATCCAGTCCGGACTCCGGAGTCGACGTTTGAGCCACCCCAGCGCAGCATGCAGGGCAACATATGAGGCCATTACTGTAAGATCCCAGCATCTTTGACGGGAGAAGGGCTGTGGTCGGTCACAATGTGTGAAAATTGTGAAGCTGTTCTACGTTCAATTCAGTAGTTTCATACGGGAGAGGAACAAAAAAAGCCCAGGCATGCGGCTCCGGGCCCCCAGCGCTTGGAAACTGTATATCTGAAAGAAAAACCTGACTCGGTCTACATGGCTGCATACCCCCTCCCCCCATGTTACTCCCCAGGGAATGCATCTCCTGCGTACTCAGCCCATCCAAAATCAACGGAGCGCACATTGCAGCGGTCGTCCGGTGTGGGGCCATCCAGGATATCCCCTACCGGATTTTTCGTCGAACGCAACGACGATATCACGCTGTTATTACACGACCAGGACGAAAGGGCGGAGAGACCATGCATAGGTCCCGGTGAAGTTTTAAGCGGGAGGGTAATCCTCGAGCGCACCGACCGAGAAAATGTCAGAGCGGTCGAAGTGAAGGTCAGCTGGCAATAGCGTATGGTCTTGGGTTGAAACGACGTTGCCATAGATCGACGGCTTCCTCGAGTCTGTCCCTCTTTCGGGGGCGCGCTCGGTGGCCCCCGTGGTCTCGATCTCCAGCTCGCTCTACTCCTCCGAGACCGAGTCAGGTTGCTGTCCCAGCAGCCTTCCCTTCTCGCATCGCTTTCCCTCGATTTTCAGTTATGAAGAGGCCGTCTACCTCCTCCCGCCGACATGCCACATCCAGTTCAACCACTCCCAGTTGTTTGTAAAGTGCACGTACCGCATTACTGCCACGGTGCTGGCCCGTTACCACATGCCGCCCTTCATCCGCAAAGAGCAGCGGTAAGTCCCTCATCTTTTACCCGCACATCGCATCGAGTCCAATTGGTCTATCTGCCACAGGGTCTCTGTGAAACTGAACTACCACCCCCAGCGGGTTCCCTCCGACCCGATGCTGCAAAATCCCTCGCTCTTCGCCACCGTAAAGCAATGTCCAGAAGAATGGACACAGCTCCTCATGACAGCTGCGGATCCGCCAACGTCGGACGGGTTGGTGTGCGATGTGAATGGTCTTCTCGCTCTGCGATCGCTCATAGCGACTGACGCGCAGTGCTAGCTGTTCGTCCTCTCTGCCAGAGTGTTCCCTATATCGGACCCCATACCGCTTCATCTGCAGGTGTCCGGGCCAGCTGCATCCCTGCGGGAGATGTTCCGGCGGGGGCCCAGAGCGTTCACGCATACCCTGCACACCAAGGGAGACTCGCCCATCCAGGTGTACATCCTGCGACGGATCACGATGCGCGTAGGCGACAGACACGCGCGGCGGAGCATCGTCCTAGGCGAGGGAACGCTCCACGCCCTCCCCCCTGCGTTCCACGAGGGTGTAGATGTTGGCGCGCAGACCTTGAGTTGGGAGGGGGAGGCGCGCTGCACAGACGCCGCGACCGTCGGCGGCTTCGAGGCGGGGTTGATTTCCGTGAAGGTACGTCTCGTACACTTTTGGTCCGCCATGACGCTCACCTACGGCGTCATGCATACAGGACTCGATCGGTGCGGAAATATCACCGCCGCCGGGGTCCGCTCTGCGCCGCGCCTTCGCCGAGTATCCCATTAGACTGACAGCAAATGGATGGATTACTTGATCACCCGAAGGATACGATAATGGCGGCGAAAGGGAGGGCATCCGATGGTGGCGGCGTGTGTGCAGCGCGCTTCCCTCTCCCAACTCAGGGTCTACTCGACTGTCGCATGCATGTATGTACACTGTCGTGTGTAGCACGAAGTGAATATATTATGCTGTGTGAAGGAAGATTGTGACGCACCTGAGTCGATGCTGGCTTGCGATGGTGTTGACGAAGAGGAGAGGGGAGCTGTGATTTCAATTGTAAGATGTGAGAAGCACCGAAGTGGAGGGAGAGATCGAGGGCGACAGCGAGGTGAATAAGAGATTCGATTCGATTAAATTGCATGTCATGCATACACGACTCGATCGGCGCGGACATATGTCCGATCTGCGCCTTCGTTGAGTCTCCCATCAGACTGACAGCATTTGGATGGACTACTTGCAAGGGTCCGCTTTCCCCTCAGTAGTACCTGGAACAGCGATAAACAATTGTAGCGTCCCCAAGAGCCCTGCGCCGTGATGGCAACCAAATTTCATTGACATCGAGTGAATCGTAACGGTCCTGATCATTATTTACCCATTCTAGGGCTCAGATGTGAGCTAAAGAGCTCCACAGACGATTTCCACTGACCTTCTCGTCTTTGGTTTGATATCTCAATTGATATGGACGTGTCTCCCAATCTGAATGGAGAAATGGGGCTTCATCCCGATGAAAGTGACATATAGAAATCTGAGGGCAAGTTAAGCAATTGCGAGATCATTCGCTGAGACAATACTTGCCTTGGGATGATGGTGCGTCTCTTGTGGGTGTCTACGAGATAAAGAGCGTTAGCGTTCGGCGACCACGGTCATGAAAAGGCGTGCGTGCGATGCGGGGTCCCTGCAGACTATGAATCGTGATCAGGGCATTTCAACAGAGGTGAAATTGCAGCGTACTGGTAGCCCATGGTGTTCTGAAGTGAGTGAGGTGTGGAGTAAACCAAACAGGCGAGTTCAACCCTGCATGACGTCATGTTCAATTTGCCATGCACGCGATCACATGATCGATACAAGTCGACATCCACGGCCGTCCAGATATTTCTAGATTCCAGGCTTGCGACTGAATCCATCGAGGTTGAACTCCGTCGCGTATTACAAACTTGAAGCTGACCTGTGATGGCGCATCCTTGATGATAATATCAAGGCGATGGCCGCCAACAATTAAAATGGAGCGGAGTTGTTCAACAGTCGAAGCCTATCGCCCTGCAGCTTAGACCCTTTATTCTGAAGTTGCAGGTTTTGTAAACTTCACTGTCAATCAGCACCGACAAATTACAGTATTCCAAACCTGAGAGCTTAGAGGACGACGGGACCGTTAAGCGGACCGTTGCGGTGAGTCGGCTTTTATGAATTGCTGATACTCGCGAGGCAGCCACTTGTAGACTGTAAAGCTTTCTCAACGCGCAAGTACAGTTCGACCAAGGCGGTCGAATTTACAGATTAACGTTGGAGCCATGAACTTGTAATGTCCTGGAAACCCTGAAGAAGCCCAGACCATCGGCGAGTAACATTTCGCTCAAAGAACGTGGGGTATAACAATAAGAACAATCGGCCCCATCATCCAAAAGGCCGATTTTCCTCCAGGGCTGGCGGCATTGGTCGGCGCTGGGACCGTCGTGCTCGACTGCACTTTTTGCGGTGTTTCCAGGCTCGTCGGCGAAGGAGGTGCCGAGACGTAGAGCGCGCTCGACGGAGTCGGCGACGATGTGACGGCCGATGCTGCAGCGTTGAGCGTATACCACGGGAGCACTGGGCCCGAGTACGTGGTTGTGAAGGTTGAAGCGCGCCCCGGTGCCACGAATTACTCTACGCACGCGCCATTCCCGTCCGCGCGAAATGTGCACGACGCGAACACGCCGCTATCCGTAGTGCCGATCATAAACTTGAAAGCATCCGTCTCGTAGCAATAAAAAAAAACTCGCACCCCAAGCTGGTCGAGCTGCGCGCTGAACCCAATGTATCCCGTGACGAGGATCGAATTGTTGGGGCTCATGGCGGGAGCCGTGGGGATGTTGTACAAGTCCTGCAGACAGGACGGTGTAATTCGTACATCGTTAATGCCAATGTTAACTTGGCTTGTGTTGCATGAGCCCGCTGGTGTCCCGCGCTTGACAGACACGGGGAGTGGAATGCTTGCGATGGATGCGGCGTGGCGCGGGGTGGACAATGTAAATACCGTCGTAGGGTGGATCACCTCGACGTGCCCTACGAGCTCGGAGGGAGAGAGACGGAGAGAGTGCGCGTGATGGGTTGGGTGAGAGAATCATGGGTGAACTTTTCGAAATTGGCAGCAAAGATGTCATTTGCCTGGGAGACGGGGAGAGTGATGGACACCCAGTCACCGTTTGGGGAAATGATGGTGGGTTTCAGGCCGTTAGCTGACACGAAAGAGTTGAAAGCCCCGTCGGTCTCGGAAGATGGCTGAACGTAGGATTTCACCTGCACGTGAAAAGTTCAGGCAAATGACAAGAAAAAATAATCAAAAAGAACTGAGCGCACGTCTTCCATTGACAGCGATTGACGGAAGTCGGAGCTGCCGGGGAGGAGGAAACTGACATAAGTTTGTCCTGCAGACCCGCAACATTGTTAGACGCCAAAGCGACACGCAACGTGAGCATTTTGCTCGCAGGTGCGAAGCCCTGGCTTGTGAATCCAGCCGGCGGCGCACTACGACTCTCGTGCCAGACCATGTCCCCCGCAGAGACTGCGGCCACAAGGGAGAGAAAGCGAAGGAGTGCGGAAAATGCCATGTCGACACACTAGTACAATACGCGACCGTACAAACCTACACCACCGGATGTTGCGGGTTAAATACCTCTAGAAGGTCTTTAGTGATTCCGTCACTGAACGCCGTTGCTGTAATATTTCTCTCGGCTGCAGGGCCTTCTCGTCGCCACGACTTGGAGAAGAGACAGTGATGAAGACTAGTGATGTTCAGGGCCCGGCTCGGCTTGGAAACCCGGGCTTGGGCCTGGCTTGAGGCGGCCTGGGCCGCAGATTTCCCAGGCCCGAGCCCGAGCTCGAGCCCGCACGCAGGGCCTCATGCCCGGGGCTTGGGCTTGAGCCCGGCCTGAGGGGGGGATTTTATAAACCAAGGATAGGAATGTTTCTATCACAATAATTAGTATTTTGGATCTCCAGAACATACATTGGATGAATGAGGGATTCCGTGTTGACATTTATGAACCATGCCGCCCAGATTTTTTTTTTTGCGGACTCGTAAGTTGAACTTTTTGGCGTCCTACAATTGATTTTGTGGGTATCCACACCGGAATTTGTTCATTGAAGCGACCGTAGAATACCCTGACTGAACCGACTCTGGATAATTCTAATCAGCAACCCTCCATACTGTACGGGGGTTGCTGCTATTCAACAACTCGCCATCACGGAATGCTATTAATCAGCCCCCTGTTAAATCTGACAAGGCGCTGACGTGAGCGGCGGCGCGGCGCGTCCCGCTGCGACAGCGGGTATGACAACTTGCCAGGCTCCAGCAAAGATGTCGAGATGCTCAGATGACACCTCCGAGTCGGGGGGGAAAGATCTTAGCGCATTCTGGTGGGTGATAGAATGTACTGTGAGGCCATTACTGTAAGATCGCAGCATCTGTTCACGGGAGAAGGGCTGCGACCGCCGGTCACAATGTGTGAAAAATTTGAAGCCGCTGTTCTACGTTCAATTCAGTAGTTTCATAGGACCGTGACGGGAGAGGAACACAAAACGCCCAGGTGTGCGGCTCCGGGCCCCCGGCGCTTGAAAAATATATATCTGGAAGAAAGACTTGACTCGGTCCACATGGCTGTATACCCCCTCCCACCATGTTACTCCCCAGGGAATGCATCTCCTGCGTACTCGGCCCATCCAAAATCAACGGAGCGCACACTGCAGCGGTCGTCCGGTGTGGGGCCATCCAGGATATCCCCTACCGGATTTTTCGTCGAACGCAACGACGATATTACGCTGTTATTACACGACCAGGACGAAAGGGCGGAGCGACCAAGCATGGGTCCCGGTGAAGTTTTAAGCGGGAGGGTAATCCTCGAGCGCACCGACCGAGAAAATGTCAGAGCGGTCGAAGTGAAGGTCAGCTGGCAATAGCGTATGGTCTTGGATTGAAAATGACGACGTTGCCATAGATCGACGGCTTCCTCGAGTCTGTCCCTCTTTCGGGGGCGCGCTCGGTGGCCCCCGTCATCTCGATCTCCAGCTCGCTCTACTCCTCCGAGACCGAGTCAGGCTACTGTCCCAACAGCCTTCCCTTCTCGCATCGCTTTCCCTCGATTTTCAGTTATGAAGAGACCGTCTACCTCCCTCCCGCCAACATGCTACATCCAGTTCAATCACTCCCAGTTGTTTGTAAAGTGCACGTACCACATCACTGCCACGGTGCTGGCCCGCTACCACATGCCCGCCCTTCATCCGCAAAGAGCAGCGGTAAGTCCCTCAGTTTTTACCCGCATATCGAGTCCAATTGGTCTATCTGCCACAGGGTCTCTGTGGAACTGGACTATCACCCCCAGCAGGTTCCCTCCGATCCGATGCTGCAAAATCCCTCGCTCTTCGCCACCGTAAAGCAATGTCCAGAAGAATGGACACAGCTCCCCATGACGGCTGCGGATCCGCCAACGTCAGACGGGTTGGTGTGCGATTGTGAATGGTGTTCTCGCTCTGCAATCGCCCATAGCGACTGACGCGCAGTGTTAGCTGTTCGTCCTCTCCGCCAGAGTGTTCCGTATATCGTACCCCATACCGCTTCATCTGCAGGTGTCCGGGCCAGCTGCATCCCTGCGGGAGATGTTCCGGCGGGGGCCCAGAGCGTTCACGCATGCCCTGCAAACCCCAGGAGACTCGCCCATCCAGGTGTACATCCTGCGGCGAATTACGATGCGCGTAGGCGACAGGCACGCGCGGCGGAGCATTGTCCTGGGCGAGGGAACGCTCCGCGCCCTCCCCCCTGCGTTCCACGAGGGCGTGAATGCTGGCGCGCAGACCCTGAGTTGGAGGGCGAAGCGCGCTGCCACAGACACCGCCACCGTCGGCGGCTTCGAGGCGGGGTTGATTTCCGTGAAGGGTACTACCCTCTCGCACACTTTTGGTCCGCCATGACGCTCACCTACGGCCGTAATGCATACAGGACTCGATCGGTGCGGAAATATCACCGCCGCCGCGGGGTCCGCTCTGCGCCGCGCCTTCGCCGAGTATCCCATTAGACTGACAGCAATGGATGGATTACTTGATCACCCGAACGGATATGATAATGGCGGCGAAAGGGTGGCATCCGACGGTGTGCAGCGCGCTTCCCTACCAACTCAGGGTCTACTCGACTGTCGCATGCATGTGTGTACACTGTCGTGTGTAGTACGAAGTGAATATATTATGCTGTGTGAAGAGGAACATTGTGACGTACCTGAGTCGATGCTGGCTCGCGGTGGTGTTGACGAAGAGGAGAGGGGAGCTGTGATTTCAATTGCAAGCTGTGAAGAAGCACCGAGGTGGAGAGGAGAGATGGAGGGCGACAACGAGGTGAATAAGGGATTCAGTTCGATTAAATTGCATGTCATGCATACAGGACTCGATCGTCGCGGAAATATGTCCGCTCTGCGCCCGCGCCTTTGCTGAGTCTCCCATCAGACTGACAGAAAATGGATAGACTACTTGATCACCCGAAGGATACGATAATGCGTCAGTGTGTACCTTAAGGGAGCCGCTCGACGTACCGCAGCTGCGGCTCAGCGAGGGTACACGTCAGGATGCCCGTGGCCCTGCAGCCCCGGCAATGCGCGATTCCATGAAGCGCATGAACAGCGCGTCCGTGCTGTGGAGCGTGTTGCGCTGGACGAGTTTGCAGTGAACCTAGCGAAGGTGTAGGAAGTCCGTGCGGTTCAAGAACGATGGTCCAAAATCGGGAGAGGACCCGCGTCGAGCCACGCGATCTCCAGGTGCAGTGGCTCGACGACGAATGTCAGGGTTGTGATTTCACGCGCGGCAGCGCGGAACGCGAGCATCGAGAGCGTCGAGGAAACAGAGAAAGGGAGCTGCCGTTGTGACCGACGAAGACCCTGATGTCGACCCTCCGCACATGGGGCAGATGGGGGTGTTACTAGACGTATCTCGAAACGCTCGATATGGCTGGTTGTACGGTAGTAGAGTCCGGGTGCAGGCAGAAAATCACAGATGGTGGGAGTCCCAGGACGAGAATCGGGGAGAATCAAGTGGCGGAGCCGCGGCGCGGATGAAGATTTGTGAGCTTCCTCTCCCCGAATCCTGCGTCACCTATTTGACGTCGGAGAATGAGACGACCGGATGAGATGTTGCTGCTGCAATCAATGCCGAAGGCACGCCTCTAATCCATCACATGAAGTCGATTAAGAGACGGGAGAGCCACGGAGGCGAGCAGAGCAGAGGTGGCTCCTGGCTCAAGGTTGGACCACAAGATAGACGCTGTCGGAAACAGATCTTTTGGACTGAGTGGAGAACTACCTGCAAAGACCCCACACTCGGCGGCGCAGTCGTCCGCAGTTCGATAATCAGCTCACGGACATGCGATGCGAGGTGGGGGGATGCAGGTGAAGAAGACTGAGGTAGATCTCAAGGTCCGCCGCCGATTCTTTCCTGAGAATCCTCGATGAACGTGCAGCGAGCGAAAGATCCTGCACTGACAGGGTTGAAAGAAACGGGCTCGCGGCAATGGCAGCAGGATTTCAGTGATTGTGTGTCCTGAACTTGGTCGATACTGGCATCGATGAGTTCCTGCGGAAGGGAGACCATGGAGGTTGCAGAAGAAAGAGAGGTTCAAACTCCGACCGTGAGCGATACTCTCACAACTCTCTTACGTTGCACATCTTCTCGGGTGGACTTCGGAATTTGTTGTGGAGTATTTCTAGCATATCAAGAGGCTGAATCTCAGGTATCTTAAATTTTGAGGCAAGAATCGAGGCCGCGATGAAGTTGCCGAGACGAGACGTACCTCTGCAGAAGAATTACTTACGGCTCGAAACTCATGGCGGTGTTGTATGATACCTCGACGGATAGCTAGCGGAGTTGAATGTCGGCATCAGTGTGAGATGGTGCGTGAGTTCGAACCCTGGTGTGTACTTTTTTCCAACCCTGTATAATAATTCATTCGGAAGCCACTCTTTAGCGTCAAGACTGCAATAGCGTGTACAGCTTTCAGGAAATGAAATTTTGAATTCTCCCTTGCTCAAAAGTTTCAAGCTGATCCAGAAATCTGTGTTGTTTGAGGGGGCCAAAAGGCTTTCAAGAGCAGGTGGTCTGGTGCATCTGGGAATATCCAGCCATTGTGTGACTCTCATTAGCTGGGGACTAATTACATACGGTAGAGGACCAGCCGAACACAAAGCTGAACTATAAGTTTCCGTGTTTCCGCTGACTCCGGAAACTTCCGGATTTGGTGCCTGAGCCCTCTGTCTGATCAAGGGACAGGAAAGGCAGAGGGAGGAAGTGGAGGGAAGAAAAATCAGTCAAAAATTATGTT
>JARGYA010001143.1:0-21378 GCA_029204335.1 Mycena vulgaris
CCGCTCATCTCCCTGCCCTGGACTCGTACGCCGACCTCGAGGATATCGACAACGCCGCCCAGGTGCTTTGCCTCGTTGTCGCCGCGTTCCAGGATGACGATTTGCTGCCCCTCGACGCGCTCTACACGAACCTGGAACCGTGCAAGCTCGTTTTGACGCGTCATGCGGAGCTTTATACCATGTTGAAGGAATCCCATCGGTTGAGAAACTTCGATCCTGTACGAAATCATAGTGCGTCGTATCCCTTTGTCCTCGGCACACGCATAAATTATTGATACCTTGCAGATGCTCTGCGCCGACAAAGATATTCGCTCGACCTCGCTAAGAAATTATCCGACTGGCTTCCTGCCCTCCTCAAGTTCATGGTAGAAGGAGGGCCCAGAACTTGATCACTTCCGCCTGACAAGGAAGTGGACGATGATATGCACGCACATATCGCATCATTAAGGTTACCTATTGGTCCCCGAGGCGGACCTAGTGTGCTCCTTCGTGATTTGGGGGCGTTTCTCGGACGATGAAACTCTCGCGAATCGCCTTGAGAATATATTTGTGCAAGGGCACCACACGTGAGTGATTCATCTGGCACTTGAACTCGACTAACGTAAATACCAGATTCCTTGTCAACACTTCTGGGTCTGGCAAAACTCGACTTACCTTCGAGGGTCTATGTCAGCACTGGGGCTTCTATCTCGTCGGCGCAGTCGACAGCAACGGAATTGGCTCTCGAGACCTCACTAGTGTCCTGGAACTTCACATCCCGTACGAGGGACATCTATTCCGTCCCGAAGTGCCCCTAGACCGCCGAAAAGTTGCAGAGAATTTGAAAATAACCCATCAGTGCTTACAGCAACTGTTGCTGTCTCGACTTCTTGTGTTCACACCTGTTTGCAGAACACGTCCATGCCATCGGAGTAAAACCCGAGCACAAAAAATTGTGGCTTCAGATCCAGGCAATGCCCCAGGCTGTACGTCTTGGGATATCTTCTCGGGGCTGCTTATGCTGGTGAGCTATAACGACGAAGCCCACACTACAGATTACATCGCGCATCTTCTGGCCAAACTTCGACACTTGTTTGGCGCCGAATTTCGGATGTTCTTCGTCATTGACGAGGCACAGGTCATATTCAGATACCACGAGAAGGCCTATCGCGACGACGACGGCGCCTACTACCCGATACTGCGGGAAATTATTGACGGTTTAAGCAGCGAATTCCGCCAACACGAAATTTCGTTCGTGACGGCGGGCACAGAAATACCAAAATCGGGCTTCCAGAAATCCCGAAATGTCCATCGGCACCGCTGGTGTTCAGATACTGGGGCATTCGATGACCAAACTCTGCACCATGAATACGTCTCGTGCTATCTGCCTCCGCCGTACCTCGCCACGAAAGCAGGGAAGGCTTTTTTGAAACTCGTTTGGGACTGGTGTCATGGGCGGTTCGTAACTACCCATTTCCCTCACTCTTTAGTGTTGACACGGTTCGCCAGGTATCGCACCACTGACACCATAATGAGTGCGCTCGCGCGCGACGGATTTCAAAGCCCGCATACGTTGCTCAATGACTACGTTGAGATGGCCCACCGGCTACCGACCAGATAGTAACGTGGAATTTACGCGCACCGAAAATCAGGACCGCGAAGAACTTGACATCTCAAACAGAAATTGCCGGGTTCTGGAATACCGTTCGTAGCAACCACCCACATCTTATTATATATCGAGTTGTTTTACCCATTCAGCCGGCTACATGTCTTTGACTTCAGCACTCCGCGATGTTTTGTTTCATTTTTCAACGACAGGCCAACCGCCCCAGCCATTCAGCAGCGATCATATCGTACTGATAGATTCGGGATTTGGTCGATTCCTCGACAGCCAAATGTCGCAAATCGCCGTCGACGAGCCTATAATGCTTGTGTCTGCCGCTCGCTGGTTCTGTACTGCGTGCCCCGATCCATACGCGTCCGAAGGCCTCTCACCGAGAGCCACATTTCTGGATATAATACAAGGATACCCGCCGACCAGTTCACGTGTCTTTACAACATCCCTTGCGACACATCTCACCCACGCTTTCGCCCAGGGATATCCCGTAAACAGAGTCTTCTCGTTTCCCCGTTCTCCCCCTGTCTGGGTCAAGCAGAGAGCCGAGATCGTTGCGCTCAGTCAACCTGATCGTCGACCTGCCCAGTATTCGGTAGCCGATTCGTCCGCACCAGTGTTGGCTGCAGCTTCGACCTCACTTGAAGAAACCATTTCCTGGCTCACCCGTGGTGGTTCTGAGTCGCCCCCGTTCCTCCTTCCTTCCGCGGGTAGCCCGGGTCTCGTCTGTGTCCTGCGTTTGGCCGAAGGGACCTTCGTGCGGATCGTAGTGCAGACTTCGACATCGACCTCGATCCTTCGAGGCTCAGAGCTCGGTGAGGTGCTAAATAATCTGGACAGCAATAGCTTTTTTACCCTCGAGGTATGTACCTTGTCACTCCATATTTATATGTCTGTTTCTCAACCAGCTTCAGGACACCGAGATGCACGAGCGGGCCGTTGCTGCCCTCGAAACACTTCCCCCGCGTTCGTCATCGGCTTCAAGACCATCGGTACTCCGTGTCGTTGCGTCATTTCCCGCGCCAGTCTACTTGAACAATGTTCCCATCAAAGCCGCACGAAACGCGGCTAGTTTGAATATTGGCTTATTCAAGACACTCATGGCAAAGATCCCAGCATCCGAAATATTCGATGAGATGGTGGAAACGATTGTATTGGGGAAGTGTAAACGTCCCCTGGTCGAATCTGCGGAGGGCAGGAAGCGGAAAAAAGGTGTGCAGCCCGTTGTGCGCCGCAGTCGTAAGGTTCAACCGTAGCTATCTCCCGTTGGTCTCGAATACACAACCTTGGCTCAGAAATTTCTGCAGCGCGAGAGCTGTGTCCGGCTTAGGATGTGTTGCCAGTGCTACGTAAATATTTACCTGTAAGTGGCCGAGTTCCGCCCTGTCTTTGTATATTCTTTAGTGGCAATAATAACGGGCCAGGATATTATGTATTAATCACTCGGGAGAATGCAACCGTGGGAAAGAGAACGGAGATATCCGGCACAGCACCAACGGACTTTGACATCCATGTACGATGCAAGACATACACGCCGAGGTCCTGAAAAGGGGAACACACAGGCTTACCGCTTTCGAATTCCACAACATTCACATTGAGACACTGCCCCAGACGCAACCACGGTGTTGACCGAATATCGGAGGTGATGCAGCTCTTTTCTAAGAAGGCGTGTTAGATATCGGACTCCTAAAGCATTTCACTGAACGAAAGCAGTGGGGGAAACGCAGACATTGGGAGAGGGTAAGGTACGTAATGTACATCAGTTTAAATCGGTCAACGTTGGCAGGCATGTATTGTGACTAGGACAGTGTATTATGACAATCCAGGGAATATACGCAATTATCCACAACGTTCTCAGCTACGACTGGTGTACAATCAGCATGAATTGAATCGGGAGACCTAATAAAACTCACCATTCGCACGCGTGTCGGAATCATCTATGTAGCACCTTCGGTCAGTAGACCTGACGATCGTCGAAATATATACCGCTCACTGATTTTGGTAATGAAGTTGAACCTCCGCATGTGTGTGCCCGCCGATTCTGAGGAACTGCCGGTGTTGAACGGATCGTACGGAGAGATGGCAAACAACCTTGGTGGCTTGGATCTGTCGAAAAATGAGCAGACCATGACATTTAACCTATTATAATTTTAGTCCTCGCTGGTGGCAAATGTTATGCCGTCGACGAGGAATCTGACTCCCCCGTTGATTTCTGATTGCAGTATTCTAATGCACAGATCAGCTTCGGAAGTGGGAAGTACACATGTAGTGGGCCTACAATGCCACGGCGCGTTCAGGCACCATACCCGACAGCGCGGCTCCAATGCGAGCGATGCTGTATTGCTGCGGTTCATCACTATAATAGTATATCAACCGACCGTCGTATGTGTTTACGGTTGTATCGGTGCTATTCGCGCTGGCCACAGATCGAAAAATCCGATAAATTGACGTTGACTCAGTCACGTTCTCCAAGGCCGGCTGAACGATTAATTGCATGCCTCCGGGCGTGCCATCGAAGAGAACTTGTAGTAATTGTTGCTTACCGTCGACCTTTACATTTGCCGCCAATGTGCGATACGCGATGTTTGGATCCATAGGCGCGATCATGCGAGGAGCCTGGTCGACGAGGAGGCGGTCTATTTTTTTAGCTTTATGAATGCTGATGCATAGGTTAAAGTCGGGACACGAGGGCGTTGAGCGAGAACTCTACCTGAGCATGTAGAAAAAAGGGGCAACTCAAATCCAAAGAGAGGATATGCGATAGACAAATTTCCTTGATCGATGCGGAAATATCTGTCGTGTGTCAAGCCTGGATGAGTACGTTGAATAGGGAAAAAACCCTTACTGGTGATATTGGCAGGAAGTGTAGGCTCAACTCCAGGGCAGCCACCGTCCAACTTATTAGTATTAAAGACTGCCCCAATTTGCAGAGTCGTCTGACTCCCGAGTTGGCATCCCACTTGCAACTTGTTGCCGAAAATATAGACGCCAAAATTCCGGCGCTGACGTATGGACCTGCAAAGACGCGGGCTGGCAGACTTGCAGCGCTGATCAATTGAACAGGCTTTCGTCGAACCCAGTTGCCGATTCAGGACTGGTTCCCATGAAGAAGATCGAGGTTCGCAGTTATGTTTGACCAGCCTATACTGGTCCGGGCGACGAATGTACCGGTTACCCCCACTTCCAAAGATACACCTACGTCGAGTTTTAAAAGGATTGCTCTGCTCTGCGCTGGATTCATGGGAGGGATAGCCTTTCATCATGGCTAGGGTCCAAAGCCGCTGCCACGAGCAGTTCCTGCCTAAGTAGTGACACAAGTCACTCCGGTTAGATCGTCGACGGATTTGTTGGAAGGATGTACTTCCATGTGTTGCGGTACAAAGTCGACTCAGGTTCGAGATTGTTCGCCTCCGATGCGATGAAACCGTTGGATGGTTTCATCGTTGCGTTACAAGGCCGATGCCACGCACACCTAAGATTGCCAAATTTAGGTGCAGCCGAGGTGAATGTCGAACATCTGGATATAAGACTGCAAAACAGTGGGCCTGAAACTGGAACTCATTTGAGTAGTTTCGGTTCAGCTAACTCTTTAACTGAAATCAATGAAATGAGATTCAGTTCCAGGTGCACTGAAATCAGTTCGAAACATGGGATATAGAGTCGCAGAAAGGACAAGCCGAAATTGAGGTCCGAAACTACTCATTTCTGTACTGCACAAGGGTGGTCTGAAAGTCTGCATTTCAGTGTGACCAAAAGGGAAAACTAAACTACACAATTCGGCTTGCGCTTCGGTGCACCCGAAAACCGGAATTTAGATTCGAATTTCAGCTCGCGCTGAAATGTAAAGTCAAATTTGTACTTTCAGACAGGCTGAAATTTTGTCGGGGGATGGTCCGCGGACTATCCACGGCTCATCTGATACCTATGCGCTACTTGCAGATAGGATGGTCCTCAGCTAGTCTGTGGACTATCCATGGACCAAATTTCAGCGCATCTGAAAGTCAAAATGTCGGTTTAAATGTCGGCTGGAGCCGAAATTTGAACCCGAATTCCGGTTTTCGGGTGCACCGAAACACCAACCAAATTTTTTAGTTTAGTTTTCCCTTTCAGTCCCACTGAAATGCATACCTTCAGAGTGCCCTTTTGCAGTACCAAAATGAGTAGCTTAAACTCTCAATTTCAGCTGGTCTTTTCTGCAATCTGAGATCCCATGTTTCAAACTGATTTCAGTGTGCCCGAAACTCAATCTTATTCCATGGATTTCAGTAACAAAATTGGCTAAACTGAAACTACTTGAATAAGTTCCAATTTCAGAGACACCGGTGTGTAATTCCATACCCCGAATTTCGACGTGCACCTCGGCTGTCCCTAAATTTGGCAATCTTAGGTGTGACGTCTCGAGACGATCCATCTGTTGAAAGGGGTACTAAGATCTGTCAGTGCAAGTTCACGCCAACGCGATAGAGTTCACACCAAGATTGAAAACCATCGGTGCGCGGGCGGATTCAAGACCTTCGCGTTATTCTGGCGAAGAGTATTTTCGAACATACCTGACAGCTTATAAGATCAAGGACTACTAGGAAAATACAACGGTTGCATCACCATCACCATTTGGGGGGTGAGAGAAAAGGTCCACAGGGTGGCATAGCGCAATAGCGTAGCCTGTATTTACCCCAAATTCAGAGAAGCGCGTGAGGTGATGGCCTTGGGCAATGGGCAGTCATGCTGATGCGGGCGCGCGCAACATCTTTTCCCAACAATTTCCCAATCTTTTCCGCGTAGTACTAGCAGTGGCCGCGGCGATTTATGTACAACGGTTTAGATGGGAATTTCCGACGCTAGTCCAAGGGACTGGAAAATGGAAGCTCGTTGGTACATAGTGGCAAGGTAGTGATTTGGTAGTGGTTGTAAGAGTCCAGAGGGATGATAGCCGGGGCGATCGAGCCCGATTTGGCAGAGTCACTGAATTTGTCACGTGTCACAAGCTCTTCTCCATCATCGAATTCGATCTTTCGATTCCCCCGCGGTCCCGAATCATAGTCATACGCGCCTTGGGTAATCTCTGGCCGACCCCGAAAGAAGAAGAAAGCGCAAGGTCGTGCCGCGCGGACAGAGCCATAATCAATGCCGGCGCCATTTCGTCAACTGGAAGTGTATTTTCCTAAGTTCTAGCTTCAAATGAACATTGAACACGCGTCCTACGGCTTCCATTGACTAGATCCGACCTCGACGTCGATCTCGGCCTCGGAGCTCTAGCTCCATGACATAGGCGCAACTCCCTGCCGCTTTTCAAGAGTGGTTCTCGTCTCCCAATATCCACGACGGAGACTTGAGGACGACACAGGCCGTCTCGCGATGCGCGCAGATGGGTTACAGAAGATTCTAGCCTTCACAGCTTCTTCATCCAATGCATTGTACCCTCTCGAGCCTCTCCCCGCGTTTGGGCTTTCAAGCTGAGTGGGCCATCCGAAAGATGCGAGAACGTCAACGAGTCTGCCGCGCGCCCCGCGGGCAGACGACAAGAGACTCCCGAGCGCGTCCAGAAGAGTTTTCGCCCCTCAAACTTACTTGCCGAAAAAGAGTCTGGTGGCCGCGGGCGCCATTCCGTCTCGTGTATCCCTCTGTTTCTATTTTTCAAAGGACACTATACGCAGCGCTTGTGTATTCGGGACATCTCTCGCATCCTGCCACTTCATTTTGCGCTGTGGAGTCCTGGTTCAGTGCAGAGCACGCCCGGAGGATGAACGATTCTATTGTTTTGAGTTCTCTCTGTTTGGCACATCTAACGTTACTAACCGGCACTCCGCGGGACTCCGCACTTCATCATTTTTTCATGCTGCAGCGTCTTTTTTCCCGTGCTACTTACCCCGGTGGCGTTATGCTATCTCCCGCAGTAATTCCTCGTTCTAAGGATTCAAGAAGTACTACGCGGCGGTGTGAGTCTGGGGAAGTGTGTTCAACTTCAGGCAATCCACTCGAATATTCTGGTCTTTTCTCCCGCTATCACACTCCCACACCGACGCAGGTGGGTTAATATGAAAAGTAGTGAAGAAAATGACAGATGGAGAAAATATGATCTCCCATCTTGATAGATGCGGGCATCGGAAATCGGAAGTCCAGATCAACGCACTCAACAAATCTGTAAAATCCGCGACTGCGATTCCGACTTTAGAAAGGCACATGAACCACAGGGAAATGGAAAAGCAGATGAGCGGCTCGGTTCGGGTTTAAAGTTATGTTGTCCTCGTGGTCGACTCGAGTTATGGCAACACTTACTGATGTCGGCCGACAGTTGATACCACGGTCCAAAACTGAATGTTAGAATACGTGCTGTTTCTCCATCTTTCCATGGGTGATGCCGTATGTTCCCCTGCTTTGGGCGTTCATGGAAACCACGAGACAAGTCCAGTATCATCAATCAAACTGATCATCTCCCGGCCATCTGTTTGTGGATCTACATAAACCTAGACAAAAGAAATCATCCACCGAAGAGAACCCTCTTCCCCTTCCTTTTCGTCTTTCAGCCGTCTTTCCCTTACTTTCAAGCCTTACGCTCTGGAGCCATTCTACTGATAGATGGCTGATACAGCCTTTTCCACTGCTTGGACTTACATGCTGCAGCAAGTATGCAAATCCGCAGTAAGTTCCGGCTCGCAGCGTCTATGAACCCACCGATCCAGACTGATCATCTCTGCGGAGATTGCTTTGTTCTTAGGGGGTTTGTCGTTGGAAGCCTGCGCCTATCCGACCAAACTCATGCTCATCTCGCAGGACTGTATTTTATGCTTGCGCTGGTTGCCTTCCGCTCATTTTATCGCCGAAACACGCGTGGTCGTGATGTTTTCCTGTGTGCCATTGCTGTGATGCTCCTCCTAGCAATTACCCAGATGGTCGTTCAACTCGTCTTGACCGGGTTGTCTATGCGGCTGCTATACACTGCAGTGCAAGACCTCGCTGCCGACGAAATTTCTTTCTCGACACAACAAGCTTCTCTTTTGCATCTGCGATCCTTGATCGTTTTGGCTGACGACATTATTCTCGTCACAAACAAGTTTGTGGTCAATCTCGGGCTAGTTCTAGCGAGGCTAACCACAGCAGTGCGATCGCGGATGGTCTCTTTGTTCGTACATTTTCTTTACCATTGAATTTCCGAGTCTTGAGGCTTTTTGATAGATTTACCGTTGCTATATCATATGGGCCCCTCGATACAAACAAGTGGTCATCCTCCCGGTTCTTCTACTCCTCATCACGACTGGTGAGTACCGTAGTACATTTTTGTGATTTTATCGTATATTTTCATTCTCAAGCATTGGGCTACGTTACTGTGTATCGGAACACTGTCCAATCAAGGTCTGAAATTGAAGACGACCCGCGCGCGCACATGGATTCCCGGGTCGGCTTTGCCCTCGCAATCATAACAAACCTGACCCTGACAGGCCTCACTGCTGGACGCATATGGTGGACACGGCGCCAGCTTGATACCCTCGGCCAACAGAAATTTTCCCAGCGGTACACAAGGGCAATCTCGGTGCTGTTCGTGCTGCATATTTCCATTCATCTTTACCCGCCCATTCAATCTTAACAGGATGGAATCTGGCGCGGCGTATAGCTCAATCATTATTCTCGTTATCCTTGCGTTGTCTGTCGGAAGAACCGCTACGACTGGCCCTACGGCCGTTCTAGCATCCATCAGCTACGGCGCCGCAGGCCAGCTTGTGGTTAGTTAAATATTGTTTGACTTTCGATTTATTCAATCTCATTGTCTCGCAGAACATCGTGCCCACGGTCTTCATTATTCGAGTCTGCCTCGGCCGCAACGAGAATTTTGGAGCGGATTCTCTTCAAAAACCATTCTCAGCGTAAATGATTCACGGAGAACATCATTTGTGGGAAGGGCGGAGTCTATACTAGAATGGGACTCGGCTAATCGTGGTGCATGCGCCTGCGGTGCTCTCCGGCATCACCTTAGCGGAGTTTAAAATATATCTGATGCGAAGGTGTCTGAGTCCCATTCTTGATCGTTAAGCGAGGGCCGAGTCCCATCATCGCGAGTTCCATTCTTCTCGTCGATGCTCGAAAAGGGTGAGTTGTAATCGGGGAAAAATACAACCGCGGGAAGATATCACCGGACATCACCAGCCCTTTTTCTTCCCTCTTTTCTGCCATTTCGTCCCTGGTTGGGCATTTGATTTCTTCCCTTTTCAACCCTTTTCACATCTTTCAGTTGACAAGGGAAAAAATCCCGGGCAAAATTCGAGCCAAACCAAAGATCCAGCAAAAAAGGGGGAGAAAAATGGGAACTATGAACGACCCTATTGAAGCATCCAAGCCCGGCAGGAAGCTGCAGCATACAGCTATGGGTATCTTCTGTCGGATTTTGACTCCCTCAGAGGCAGTCTCGCAGGAATAACGCACTGAATTGAACGCTGCCTCAATCTCTCCATCCAGGAACATATCTCATCTTCCCGCAGAATGTCCAAGGGTGGGATTCTCTTTCTGCGTTGATAGCTGATGGCTGCTATATCCTCGCCTATTAAATCACTGAGTCATCTCTCCACATTTTTCCTGGCTACCTTCGTCTCCATTCTTCAAGGCCAAACACATTATTTTCCGACCCTTTTCGAGCGCGCTGGATAGGAAATCATTGCAGAGTCGGATGGGAGACGACGCCGTGTTCCATACCGCATGGAGTTTTGCGGTGAAAGATGTTTTAAAACTGCGGTATGTTCATGCCAGGGAATTCTCAGAATTAATGTTGTGTTGCGTTAGGTCCAGGCTTCGGCGGTAAGTACTTACATCTACTCGACTGATTTCCCTTCCTCGTCGGGTCGCCTTGCATCAACCCGAACCACTCGGAGTCTCTGATTCCGCACACTTACATATTCTAGACAGCACCACACCCATCTCCGCTTGGACTCTGTTTGTGCTCCCGATAACATTGACAATTATCAAACTCCCAGGCAAAAATATATCGCATCACCTGGTCGGCGATCTTGCATGATCTTCTGCGTGATCGACTCAGAGTGGCCGTAACACAACTGCACGTCCAACCGAGTCGCTCGTCTGCGCATCTCCTTTTAGCTTTCCCAAGGTCGTAGCTGCGGAGTTTTGGGAACGACCAGAAGGCGGGTCCATGGATAATACCCTCTGTTCCGCTGCTTGTATTGCTTCCATGGAAACCAAAGAAATACAAGTTCGTTATTATCATCCATCGAAATGATCATCTACCGCACATTCGTTTTTTTTTATCCTCGCGCTGGTTGAGTTCCGCTCATTTTCCCGCCGAAACACCGACTACCCACAGTCGTGATGCTTTCGTGTGTGCCATCATTGCAATGCTCTTCCTCCTGATGGCCGAGATTCTCGTTCAACTCAGTGTTTGTACTCTGCTGTGCAAGACACCGCCGCCGACGCAGTTTTGTTCTCGACAATTTCGCTGACAACGGTACACCAAGGAAATCTCAGGGCTGTTTGCGCTACTTCCCTTCGCTTTGAAAAGTCCATTCAGTGAAGAACTTGACAGGCTGGAATCTAACGCGGCAGATAGTTCAATTATAATCCTCTTGTACTTGCTTTTGACTTTTGAAAGAACCCGCTACGGCGGGGCTGCAGTTATTTTATCGTCCCTCAGTTAGGCCGCTGCAGGTCAGCTTGCGATGAGTTAAATATTGTGTTGCACCTGGATTCAGTTGATCTCAGCGTCTCACAGAACATCATGCCCATAGTCTTCATTAATCGAGTCTGCACTGTCCTCCGCAACAATGATTCCGGTGACAGTGGAACCGTGTACAGATAAAAAGTAGTTGTCGTGCCGACGGAATTCAAATCAGTGCACATCAATGGGTCGTCTCACGACGAATCGGAAAGATACAACCGTGGGAAAAGACCTTTGAATATCGCCGGAGCACTCGGCAGATCTCGTACATTTGGATCTCTATTCTTGACTCAAAAGGCACTACTGTAAGAATCCCGCTAAATCGAACCGGACCCCACTCTCCATCTCGGAGCAAATCTGATCTTCCCACACAATGTCTAATCAGGTTTGGCCATCTTGCTGATTGATGGATGTGCCTCTCCCTTTGACCGCGATCATCTCCTGCATCTCCTGCATCTCCTGCATCTCGCTCCTTCGTTCATCCAGTCCCATCTTACTCTTGCGCGCCGTTCCAAAGCCACCTACTAGACAGGCAGTCTTGTCCCTGCTTTAACTGCGGGATGGCCAGTACTGTGTTTGAGACCGCATGGAGTTTTGCAGTGCAAGACGTTCTCAAGACTGCGGTACGTTTATGTCAGTGAATTTTCAGAATTAACTGACATCTTCTTTGGGTATTGTGCCAACTGAAAGATAGCATTGTTTTTAAACGGTATACCACCCAGCTGGGGGGTCCCCTACGTCCTTTCCACTGACGGTTCTAACAGGGTTTTATGTCTTGCTGGTCATACTTGCGATATATTTTCTACGTCGCAGAACGCCGACTGGATATCGTGTTCATATCTGCACCCTGGCCGTTATGCTGATTTTGGCAACGGCTCAAATGGCCTTGCAAATTGTGACTGCTACCTTGTCGATGAAGTCACTCCATTCAGCCGTCCAGGACGACGGACCAATTTACAGTGGACAACAGGTTTTGCTGCAGCACATGTCCCTGATCCTCGGATTTCTTGAGCTCATTCTTCTCGTCACGAACAAGTCGGTGATACATTATGTTGTGATCTACTGAACTGACATGTCTTTCCAGCATTGTTATCGACGGCCTGCTGGTACACATTTATATTTTTTATTCCTCAATCTGACAGAGTCAGAATAGATCTACCGCTGCTATGTCATATGGGGCACAAGCCATTACAAGAAAAAGGTGGTGGTCTTACCGCTGCTTCTTTTACTTTCCACCACAGGTTTGTGTTATTTCTGGCGCTTAGCTTTGGAGACTCATGCTCCATTTTAGTGGTTGGATGTATAACGGCGTATCGGAATGGTCTTGGCCCGCCCGAGGCCCATTTCGACACTCGGATTGTGTTCGGACTAGTACTCATAGCTAATCTGCTCTTGGCTGGGCTTACAGTAGGACGGATATGGTGGACACGGCGTCATCTACAGGCCATCGGGCAGACAAAGCTTATCCGGAGACACAATATCGCCATGGCCATGCTGTCCGTCTGCAATTCTTTCATACCTATATTTCCTCGACTAATAGACAGTCCCCCAGGCTGGAATCTAGCACCCTGTATTTCATATGCCTCGTAATTCTGCTCGTGGTTCTATCCTTCAACAATCCCAGCGGGACAGGATCGCCTGTCGCATACGTGTCGTATGGATTTGGCGGTCAGCTGGCGGTGCGAAAATAAGCCTAAACCTAAGAAATATGACACTAAATTCATCATCACAGAATATTATTCCGGCCCTCATTATCGTACAAGTCAGTTTCTGGCGCAAGGGGGGCGGTGAAGTTGCTGCGACCCAAGAGAAGCTGCTACCGGCGTAATATTAGCATACATTCAGCATTGTTACCAATTTGATACACGCGCCTAACAGTCTTACTGCCCTTCAATATCTGGTACATGGTCGCATCGCCAAAAAAAAAAATATCTAGAGATGAGACCGTGGAAAAGATCCCCCAGATATCACTGACTCAGCAACCTTGCACCTTTTAAACTTTGATATCCACAGACCACGTAACTTCGTAAGTACTAGCCTTTCAAAGAGATACTCTATACGAAAAGATGTGGTCTAATTGAGTGGCTGTACATGTTATCCGCCATTTCGTGAATTCTTCGGGTTTAAAGAATGTTTACTCAAGTCTAATTGGGAGGCGAGTCCTATCGTGGACATAACCCCCTCTAGACTCTGATCAGTGCTGCAAGTCTGTCAGCCCGCGTCTCTGCAGTTCCATATGTCAGCGCCGGAAATTGTTTGGCGTCTATATTTTCGGCAACAAGTTGCAAGTAGGATGCCAACTCGGGAGTCAGACGACTTTGCAAATTGGGGCAGGCAGTCTTTAATACTAATAAGTTGGATGGTGGCTGCCCTGGAGTCGAGCCTACACTTCGTGCCACATATCACCAGTGAGGGTTTTCTCCCTATTCAACGTATTCATCCAGGCTTGACACAGTGTGCAACAGATCTTTCCGCATCGATCAAGGAAATTCGTCTATCGCATATCCTCTGTTTGGATTTGAATTGCCCCTTTATTCTACATGCATCTGATAGAGTTCGCTCTCACCGCCCTCGTGTCCCGACTTTAACCTATGCGCCAGCATTCATAAAGCTAAAACAATGGACCGCCTCCTCGTCGACCAGGCTCCTTGCATGATTGTGCCTATGGATCCAAACATCGCGTATCCCACATTGGCGGCAAATGTAAAGGTCGACGGCAAGCAAAAAATCACTACAAGTTATTTTCGGTGCCAGCCCGAAGACACACAATTAATCGTCCAGCCGGCCTTGGAGAGCGCGACTACGTCAACGTCGATCTATCGGGTTTTTCAATCTATGGCCAGCGCGAATAGCACCAATGCAACCGTAAACACATACGACGGTCGGTTGATATACTATTATAGTGATGAACTGCAGCGATACAGCATCGCTCGAATTGAAGCCGCGCTTCGGGTATGGTGCCTGAACGCGCCGTGGTCCACTGCATGTGTACTTCCTACTTCCGACGCTGATCTGGGCATTAGAATACTGTGATTAGAAACCAACGGGGGAGTCAAATTCCTTGTTGACGGCATAACGGCTGCCACCAGCGAAGGCTGCAATTAAAATAGGTTAAATGTCATGGCCTGCTCATTTTTCGACGGATCCAAGCCACCAAGGTTGTTTGTCATCGCTCCGTACGATCCGCTCCGTACGATCCGCTCGTTAGTGCCTCCGAATTGGCGGGCACACGGATGCGAAGGTTCAACTACATTACCAAAATCAGTGAGCGGTATATTCGACGGTCGTCAGGTCCACTGACCGAACGTGCTACATAGATGGTTTCGGTACGCGTGTTAATGGCGAGGTTTATTATGTCTCACGATTCAATTCATGCTGATTGTACATCAGCTGTAGCTGGGGATGTTGTGTCTAATTGCCAGTATATTTCCTGGAAACTATCCTAGTCGTAATACATGTCTCGCTAACGTTGACCAATTTATTTAAACTGATCTACATCACTTACCTTGCCTTCTCCCAACGTCTGCGTTACCCCACACCGTTTACGTTCAGTATGACTCTTTAGGGACCATGACTCTCAAAGGCTTCGTATGTAGAAAAGAGCTGCATCACCTCCGACATTCAGGATCCTGCCAACACCGTGCGGCGATGACTCTTATTATCCCAGGGCATTGGGTGCGTCTGGGGCAGTGAATTTGGTAGAAAGTATTGAGCCTACATTTTCCCCGTTTCCTGAGTTCTGCGTGTATGTCTTGTATCGTGCGTGGTCGTCAAAATCCATGAGGCATGTTGAGGTGCTTTGCCGAATATCCCCGTTCTTTTTCTCACGGTTGTATTCTCCCGGGAAAACGAGACTTCATAATATCCAAATGAATAAAGAATATGCAGGCCAGTATTATTGCCACGATGAGCTACGAGCGGCATGAATGAGTCCATATCGAAGCATAGAGAGGCAGGGAGGAGAATATACAGGCCCAGTATAATTGCCGCGAGGACGACGAGCGACATAAAAGAATATATATCGACTAGGGTACGAGTTTGGAAAGAGGGAGGTCTAGAAGAGCTTGCGTAAAGGAGCGAAGGGTTTTGGAAGCCTGAGGAGAGAAAGCAGAATCAAGATCGCAGAATGATTCATCCGGATTCCGAGGTATGGACACAATTCAGCGATTCGGTGTGAGACTCGAGCTTGAGACTATTCTTGCACAACGCGGCGGTCTCGTTGGGCGTCTAAAACCAGCGACTCGGAGCGGATTGCTCTGCGTCAGACCCGCTGTTCGTCGTCATCCTCCCACACGGAAGCCACCCGTGCGTGTCGCACCGCAGATACCTCAGGGTGTTGCTGACGGTACTCTTGCTTGAGACGCATCACCTTTGAGAATCCCGGATAGATGCCCGCTGCCTCCTCGTAACGTGCTGCAAGGGGTGGCTGTGAGTTTGAAAGAGGCATCCATCACATTGAAGCTCACCAAGAGGTCGGTCGTCGAGGTCGGCATCCAGGCCCTCGGCGGCCTCGAGATCGCGCTCCGTCAAAGTGTACACATCAAGGGGTCGCTCAAGCGCAGCGTCATCATACGACGAGCTGCCGTCGTCATCAGTCAACATCGACGCCTCATCGGCTTCGCCGTGCTTCTCGTGGCCTCCAGCGTTGCGCTCCTGCTGGTCCCGTCGCTCGTCGTTGTCCTTGTTGCGTGGGCGCTTGGTGGCGGGCGCACGGTCTGAAGCTGATGGGAACGTCGGCTCCGCGATGGTCACAACCTCCGGACGGATTGTGAGATCTTGAAGGATGTTGGGCAATGCTCGGAAGAGGCCCCAGGCGAATCTCACGTAAACGTTCATCGGGTTGATGCGGCTTGGAATCTTGACGGCTCGGAGATGGTAGTCCGCCGCGAAATCAGGCATCCCGTGTGTGAGGCACAGGCAGACCGCCTTGCCCGCGTACGGGGCAAAAACGAAGTGACCCTGGTCCATGCCCGGCCCTTTGAGATCGGCGCGCGTAGCAAAGCAGTTCGGTGGGAAGTTGATTCCTTCAGGGTTGGCTGTTAGTCCGCTCATGCCCCTGAGGCTCCACTGGCTTTTAAATGAGCGATAAAAGTCTCGAAGTGTGATCCCGCAACGCACCCACAGTTCCTCCGCCTCGGGGACCAGGTGGCTGCTCTGCAGACGGCTGCAGTCCCCGGTCACTGCACACCGGCCGTCGTCCCTCTTCACCGCGGTGCTGTAAGTTGAAGCAGTCGACGCTAGGAAAGTGGCGGTGGCTCCCATCGCGCCGGTGCCCCAATGTGGGGGCAGGACCTTGGGCGGGGTCCATGCGCGAAAGGATGCACAAACTGCGTAGGCTCTATGTAGAGCACATCAGGTCCGAATTCGAAGACGAGGACGGCGCACGCTTCTCCCCCTGTCACGTGGTACGTGTAGCTGCCGGGCAGCAGAAAAGTTTTGTCATCGTCGGACGGGGTCAGGTCAGCATCATGGCCCAGCACACGAAGAGTTCCGTCCTTGTTGTTCGCCAGAATCCGACATGCATCCAAAACGACGGAGAAGGGCACACCGCAGCTGCTCGAGGTGGCGGGAAATGCGACCAAAAACAGTAGCAGTGGGTGCGGGCTATACCCCGGGTGGTAGACACAGACGTTCGGCCTGGTGTCGAGTACATCGGATGTCGGTTTTTCGGGCTTGGGCGAGTCGCCAACGAGGAACGGGTCGGTCGTGCTCAGGGGTTTTGGATAAATCATAAGAAGCCCGGGCCGTCACGCCGTGACACCGTGCGCAGCGCTTATAATAATAATATATTCCGAGTCAGCTCTTTTCTCCATCATCGAATTCGACCTTTCAAAGTTCGATCCCCCCGCGGTCTCAAGTTATAGTAATACACGCGTTGGGTATCGTCTGGCCGGCCCCGAAAGAAGAAGAAAGCGTAAGTTCGTGCCACGCGGGCAGAGTCCGAGTCATCATCAATGCCGACACCATTTCGTCAACTGGAAGTGTATTTTCCCAAGTTCTAGCTTCAAATGAACATTGAACACGTGTCCCACGGTTTACATGGAATGTATCCGACCTCGACGTCGATCTCGTCCTCGGAGTTCAAGTTCCACGACATAGGCGCAACTCCCTGCCGTTTTTCAAGAATGGTTCTCGTCTCCCAATATCCACGACGGAGACTTGAGGACGACGCAGGTCGTCTCGCGATGCGCGCAGATGGGTCACAGAAGATTCTAGCCTTCACAACTCCTTCATCACCCTCTCCCCGCGTTTGGGCTTTCAAGCTCAGTGGGTCATCCGAAAAATGCGAGAAACGGGCAGACGACGGGAGACTCCCGAGCGCATCCAGAAGAGTTTTCACCCCTCAAACTTGCTTGCCGAAAAAAAGTCTGGTGACCGCGGGCGCCATTCATTGTCTTGTGTATCCCCCCTGTTTCTATGGGTTCATCAGCCTCCCACTGTCCCTCTTCCTCCGCACCCGTACTCTCCCCGGACTCTCCCAATCGCGAGGAAGGACATCATACGCAGCGCTTGTGTATTCGGGACATCTCTCGCATCCTGCCACTTCATTTTGCGCTGTGTAGTCCTGGGTCAGTGCAGAGCACGCCCGGAGAATGAACGATTCTATTATTTTGAGTTCTCTCTCGTCGGAGCTATTTGGCTCATCTAACGTTACTAAGCGGCACTCCGCGGGACTCCGCACTTCATGCTGCAAAATTGTGGGCGTCTTTTTTCCCGTGCTACTTACCCCGGTGACGTTATACTACCTCCCGCAGTAATTCCTCGTTCTAAGGATTTCATCCACAGAAGTACTACGCGGCGGCATGAGTCTGGGGAAGTGTGTTCAACTTCGGGCAATCCACTCGAATATTCTGGTTGCTCTCGCTATCACTCTCCCACACCGACGCAGGTGGGTCAATATGAAAAGCAGTGAAGAAAATGACAGATGGAGAAAATATGATCTCCCATCTTGATAGATGCGGGCATCGGAAATCGAAAGTCCAGATCAACGCACTCACCACGTCTCTAAAATCCGCGACTGCGATTCCGACTTTAGAAAAGCACATGAACCACAGGGAAAATGGAGAAGCAGATGAGCGGCTCGGTTCGTGGTGGACTCTAAGTTATGGCAACACTTACTAAGTTCGGCACAGAACCTGATGTCGGCCGATAGTTGATACCACGGTCCAAAACTGAATGCTAGAATACGTACTGTTTCCATGGGTGATACCGTCTGTTCCACTGCTTTATGCGTTCATGGAAACCTATGAGACAAGTTCAGTATCATCTATCAAACTGATCATATCCCAGCCATCTGTTTTTGAATCTACATAAACCTAGATAAAAGAGATCATCCACCGAAGAGAATCCTTTTCCCCTTCCTTTTCGTCTTTCAGCCGTCTTTCCCTTACTTTCAAACCTTACACTCCCAGTCTCTGGAGTCATTCTACTGGTAGATGGCTGATGAAGCCTTTTCCACTGCTTGGACTTACATGCTGCAGCAAGTATACAAATCCGCAGTAAGTTCCGGCTCACGGCGTCTAGGAAACCACCGATCCAGACTGATCATCTCTGCGGAGATTGCTTTGTTCTTAGGGGGTTTGTCGTTGGAAGCCTGCACCTATCCGACCAAACTCATACTCATCTCGCAGGGCTGTATTTTATGCTTGCGCTGGTTGCCTTCCGTTCAATTTATCGCCAAAACACGCGCGGTCGTGATGTTTTCCTGTGTGCCATCGCTGCGATGCTCCTCCTGGCAATTACCCAGATGGTCGTTCAACTCGTCTTGACCGCATTGTCTATGCGGTTGCTATACACTGCAGTGCAAGACCTCGCTGCCGATGAAATTTCTTTCTCGACACAACAAGCTTCTCTTTTGCATCTACGGTCCTTGATCGTGTTGGCTGAAGATATTATTCTCGTCACAAACAAGTTTGTGGTCAATCTCGCGCTAGTTCTGGCGAGGCTAACCACAGCAGTGCGGTCGCGGACGGTCTCTTTGTTCGTACATTTTCTTTACCATTGAATTTCCGAGTTTTGAGGCTTTTTGATAGATTTACCGTTGCTATATCATATGGGCCCCCCGATACAAACAAGTAGTCATCCTCCCGGTTCTTCTACTCCTCATCACGACTGGTGAGTACCGTAGTACATTTTTGTGATTTGTCTTATATTTTCACTCTCAAGCATTGGGCTACGTTACTGTGTATCGGAACAATGTCCAATCAAGATCTGAAATTGACGACGACCCGCGCGCGCACATGGATTCCCGCGTCGGCTTTGGCCTCGCAATAGTAACAAACCTGACCCTGACGGGCCTCACTGCTGGACGCATATGGTGGACACGCCGCCAACTGGATACCCTCGGCCGACAGAAATTTTCCCAGCGGTACACCAGGGCAATCTCGGTTCTGTTCGTGCTGCATATTCTCATTCATCTTTACCAGCCCATTTAATCTTAACAGGATGGAATCTGGCGTGGCATATAGCTCAATCATTATTTTCGTTATCCTTGCCTTGTCTGTCGGAAGAACCGCTACGAATGGCCCTACAGCCACTCTAGCATCCATCAGCTACGGCGCCGCAGGCCAGCTCGTGGTCAGTCAAATATTCTTTGACTTCAATTTAATCAATCTCATCGTCTCGCAGATCATCGTGCCCACAGTCTTTATTATTCGAGTCTGCCTCGGCCGTAACGAAAATTCTGGAACGGATTCTCTTCACAAACCATTCATAGCGTAAATAATTCGCGGAGAACGTCTATTTGGGGAGTCCAGTTGTAATCGGGCAAAGTGAAAATACAACCGTGAGGAATATCTCCGGATCACCGGAACACTGAGCGGCGATATATTTTCTATGTCGCAGCGCGCCGACTGGATATCGTGATTATTGTGCAAGGCGGTTTTGGGCGCAAGGGGGGGGGGGTTGAAGTTGCTGCGACTCAAGAGAAGCTGTTACCAGCATAATATTGGCATACATTCAACATTGTTACCAATTGATACACGTGTCTAGCAGCTAAGACTGCCGCCCATTGCCGTGGCCACGGCTCCACGGCACCCGTCGAACGGGTGCCGTGTCCGTTCCGTCAGAGATCTGGCGCTTCGAATAACGGGCTGTTAAAAAACGGCCGTCACGGCAGGTCAACGGGTGCACGGGGTCTTCAAAACTGGTCAGTTTTTTGGCCTAAATAACGGGATCTGAGCTCTGGAACAGTTCCGTACATCGAGCTCGACACAGCGTCGGTCTCCCTAAGAGCACCGAGGCCCATCGTACGAGGCGGATGTGGGCCGTGTTGAACCGAGCCATTACCCTTTGGGAATTCCTTATAGTTGCCTTCGAAAATACCTTCCACACGTTCCGCACCACCAGATAGGTCATCTTGGGGAGTATATTTACCAGAAACTGTTTTAATACCAGAATCCATCGAACTTAGGTGTGCAACGATGTTTAAACCAAACTTCAACCAATATTTAACCCGTCACGGCCGTTGCGGCCGTGCCGTTGACCGTTCTGCCACGTCCGAGCTCAGGAATACCACTCGACGGGCCGTAAAAACACGGGCGTGCTCGTCGCGGGCACGGGTGGCAGCCCTCCTAGCAGTCTCACTGCCTTTTCGATATCTGGTACATGATGGTCGTGACCGTGGGAAAACCACCCGGATATCACCGACACAGCAGCCCACAACAACTTCCTTAAGCTTTTAAACTTTGAAATTCACCGACCACGTAAGTACTGGCCTTAGCAACCGCCCCCCGCTCCGAGTCGCTGGTTTTAGAAGAGCCCGACGGGACCGCCGCGTTGTGCAAGAATAGCCTCAAGCTCGAGTCTCACACCGAATCGCTGATTTGTCGGAATCCGGATGAATCGTTCTGCGATCCTGATCGAACTTTATCTCCTCAGGCTGCCAAAACCCTTCGTTCCTTTACACAAGCTCTTCTAGACCTCCCTCTTTCCAAATTCTCAGCAGCATTGCATCTCGAGAACGTCCAACTTGAAACCAAATGACTCGGAGTCTGCTCTCAGCCTCAGTACACCCTCGTCAACATTCTACGTTTGAGTAGCCGGACGGAATGTTCTCGTCTGATCTAAGTCAATTGAAAATGAATAAGTTTCTCCAATCCATCCCGGGACTACGTGGTCAGTTCAATAT
>JARGYA010001144.1:0-21332 GCA_029204335.1 Mycena vulgaris
GCGCGAAGAATGTCGGACCATCTGCCTGAGCAGTATTCGGCGCCCGCGATCGATTAGACTCGCTTAAAAATTCTTTCTAAACCCCACTAACTTCGGCCACTCAGAATACATGCCCACATATTTGAAAACCGATAAAAGCCTTGCACTATCTTTTTCATAATTTTATGTAGCCCAGATTTCGACTTTTCATGTTCTCTATCTATATCTTTACATGAAGAGACAAAGGACACTGCCACCGGAAGTCACCTGATAAATCACCTGAGAAATCACCTGAGAAATCACCTGAAGAATCACGAGATGCTGTCGAGATGTTGCATGTAGCCAAAGCACCGGCGGCATCTTTTGCGATTGTGAGTTACGATGGAGCGGTTAGTTTTTAGGATCTTGCGGATGGATTTAAAGTTTTGCCGTGTCATGTCACTCCTCATGGCTGCTTCCTGGTCTGGTTGTTCACCTTCAAACCGAATTCAAGGTCAAGTCCACGAAAATACGATGTATGAAATGGACAAAATCAACATTGCATTGCGCACATTCAATACGCAGCGGCCAATCGCTTTCTCATATATCCCCCTAGTCCTGTTGTTACCGCGGGGGTCCGATCAGGTTAGGCCGTTATTACAAATCATCGGAGTTTGAATTCCTGGCGCGAAGCTGAATCCACTCCAGCCGCGTTTTTCCATGGGATTTTAGTGCAGTATGGCCCTTTAGACCAGTGTATGCTGTTTTGCTTCTTCAGAATCCGAGTAGAGTTTATAAAACGAGCGGGATAAATTTATTGGACATGTCATGTGACCTCGGTGGAAAACATACAAAGTCGAGATTTGGGGCACGGAAAATCGGGTCAAAAATCCTACAGGATTTTCACGAAGGGAAAAACTATTCCACATGTATTCTGAGTGCCCAACATGAGATTAGGTTACTTGCAACCGAAATGTGTCGAAATTCAACTCCGATGATTTGTAATAACGGCCTAACCTGATCGGACCCCCGCGGTAACCAACAGACTTCAACAAGCGAGGTACGAGCTGCGTATGTTGAAGCGTCTGTCTAGGAGAGACTATATCCCCCCGGCTGAATACGAACCACTTGCTCAGCAGCGCTTGCAAATGAGGATCGGAGATGCAAACCGACCGAGATTGGTTCGTACTCTTGGGGTTCTCTTGATCCCATGTTCCAGGGATGCAGTCCACGATGATCTCACGGTCCTGAGGGCGTAATTAGTTTAACAAATGCGGGTGATGGGGTGTGGAGGGGACTTGCTGCGCTGCAGAACTACGATAGCTGTGAGCTCGAGGGGGTGAACATAATCCAGGGAGGATTTCGAATGGAATAGCGCTCTGGGACCATCCCATCTGCCGTCTCACATGCTTGAGGCACGCACGCGCGATGAACGGTGCTTCTTATCGTGTCGTTTGACCCTATCACGATGCGATGATTAGCCTTGTTTGAATCAAGATATATTTTGGACGCACACCGCATCATAAAATCCGCCACGTTGACAATGATTGTGCCGGGGATCGATGGTGCTGGGGATCGATGGTGCTGGCTGCATGCTGTTAATAAATCGGATCAAAGAAAAGATGACTCCAAACGAACCCGAAATAAACCAGTCACATTGGGATCTTCGATTTCGAGACCCCCGACGTCGTCTTGGAGCAATAGTGTGAGCGAAGCGTAGTCGGAGACGGCGGTGATACGCCCGACACATTCATTTCGTATTGCCTCGGCGGGAACGCTGTTTGGTAATTGCAAGTGAAATCAATGTGTCGCCAAGAAAGAGAAACATTTGCTGAAACCTGGGGTAATGCAATAATCGGAGCTGGTTGTCGGCTTTGCCATGTTACAGCGTCAAATAATCTTCTAACAGCCCGAAGCCAACCGCCAGGGCGCGGAGTACATTCATTTCGACCTCGCGGCACAACTAAATTGGAGGTCAGAATAAACGGAGATACCAAGATGATCTTGAACACGCACCCAGAAAAACTTGAGGCACTTCTTTGAAGCCTGGCAGAATCCTCCGGGAAGCCAGATATTTGGCCTGGCCGCGTCGTCTTCGCGTCCGCACTCAAAATGTTCCTTGAGGTGAGGCAAATTACGCCGTCGCCGATGAAAGTTGGTTGGGCGATTTTCTCTCTTCTGGGAGTAGAGTATCCTGGGGTGTGGCGAGATTGAGAGCAACGGCATTGATGGGTTGCGCCAAGTACCTCGATGGTGAGCTCCCGAGGGTGGATGCGGTGTTAATTAGTTCCTTGATCTCCACCGATTGCGCGAAGAATTTCTTAGACTTGGCATCGCCATTAGCGATATTGCACACTGGTCGAAAGGACACGACTCACCACTGAGAACATGTTGGCAATCTGATCTTGAGGGAGCCTATGGTTGACCAGATAGACGAATCCGACCCGTTTGAATGACGACAGTATTTCATCCGCAACACCTTGTTTGTTCGAGTCGTCGAGGAAAGGGGTGAAGTCGACGACGGGGATGAAAGTGTTACCCTGGTTATCCCGGAGGGTTACTGAGCTTGTACTATTGTCGGCGGGAAGAAGGGCGTCAGGAACTGGCTAGTTGGCGAGTGCGAGACGATCGAGGACCATACCTTATGATTGTGTATTATAGTGGGAAGCGACATTGGAATGATTCTGACGAAAAAAGCTGTCCCTTTTTGAAAAAATCTTGTGGTGTAACTGGCGAAAGCGTTCCCGGCAAAGGCTTGGTCGGATCAATTGGATCAATGATTGTTCGATTTTTGAACCCCGACACGTTTGCAGCCGTATGCTACACATGATTCCCTGTCGGGCCTAACAGCTGCTGTTTTTTGCGTTCCAGAAATTGTTCAGTTGAGGCTGCTGTGCATACCAAGGCAACAGCCGTATCTCCTATGTCGTAAAGTCAACTGCATTTTACTCACCATTGCTCCCGGTTTAACAGCTAATTGCTGACTCGGAAAAGCCACATGCATACTTATGGCCATCGTCCAAGCATTTGAATTAGTTGCCACTCACATGCTCATCCCCTCCGAATAATTTCTGCAATAGTCCTCGCGCATGCCCTCAGCAGCTCGACGCACACATTACTTTCCCGTACCGAGGCTGATTCTTGCGATGACGGAGATGACTGCTGGCAGCTTTTCGACATTATATGGGGTTGTCTTACAACCATATTTGCGTCCACTTGGGTCTCTGTGCCTCCCAATGTCTCTACAGTCGGCCGAAGCCGGCTCATACGCATGCTGCCGAGACTGGGCATGATGCTCATAGCAATCATCGCCCCGGAGCTAATCGTCTTCTTCGCGGCGAGGCAACTGGCGGTTACCCGGAGGATCTCACGAGGGATGCAAAGAGTGTTTGTTCTTGGCCATTTTCAGAGTCTGAGAGGTTAATGTAGTACACGGTGTATCGTTGACACACGGATTCTTCTTCACCGTGGGTGGATTTGTGTCTCGAAGGGGACATCACCCAGTTACAACTTTCGATCAACTCGGCGATTCTGTCCTCGGACCCCAATATCTTGCCGACATCCGAAATGTCAAGCGCGAGGAATTGGAGGATCAGAGCAAGAGTGATGTCCTGTCGAAGGGTATCGCCCTTCCCCAAGGCCTCTGGTTCATCCTGCAGATTCTGGCCCGTTTCGTTGAAGACCTGCCGATAAGCGAGCTCGAGGTAGCTACACTCACGTTCGCCGTGGTCAACCTGTTCACATGGTTGTTGTGGTGGCATAAACCACTCGATGTTGAGTACCCCATTCTCGTTGGCCCAGCGCCCGCGGGAGTGAACATCCCTGCCCCTGCCCCTCCTCAGCCGATGCGACGATACCTGCGATCTGAAACTTTCTTTCGGGGACCAATCCAGGGCGCTTACGACCATTACCGTACGGGGATCTCGACTTCGGTTCCCGAATTTTGGTCCTCCCTCAGGAGAGGTCCCTCTTTATACACCATTTTTCGCAGTGTTCGTCGGCATGGTCTTTAGTACAATTCACTGCTCTGTATTTCAGTCCGAACCTGACAAGGTGCTCTGGAGAACGAGCGCTGTCCTGATCGCAACGTACCCTGCGACGCTGTTCTTGCCTCACCTGGTAGGCGAGATGTTGGGATCGGTGTACGCCGTGGCTCGTATTATCCTCATCGTCCTGGCATTCAGCACCTTGCGAGCGCCGGCGGGCGGGTGGTTTGTAGACGTTGATTGGACACATATACCTCACCTAGGCATGTCCATATGAAATAGCTCTTCCTCGAAAGAGTTGCCATGATTGTATTATTATCTTTGCGCAAGTCAGTGTTCACGTCAATAAATAATCATTCAGTAACCACGCATGTACACCAGCAGTCCATATTCAGCCCAACTCATCAACCATAAAGTATGCGTCCTGAACGTCTCAGCGCATGTTTAACGTCATCTGAGCTGACGGTCGTTCTTCAAAGTTGAAAGAGAATTACTTGTGTTCAGGGAAGCACAGGTACGAGACATACCTGTCTCCATCGGTCGTGTATAGCACCGTATGCCCAATCAGACATCGCAAATACCCAAACATGCAGCCCCGCGTCTCTTCATACATCATCCCCGAGAGTCGTTTGACGCCGCCGCGTCGGGCGAGGCGTTTGATAGTCGGCTTGGTGCCCACACCTTGGATGCGGCGATGCGTTAAGCGGTGGTACTCATGCCCTTGTGCTGACGAGACGTACCAACCCCCCAAAGTGAACTCCGCGAAATACGGCGCCGGCGGGGTCGAGGCTGACTCATCCCTGGAGTAGCGTTGACGCGGGGCTGTGAGCCTCAGATATCGGCGTTGCGTTCAGGATATGGTAGCTGGACCATACCTTGACTGGGACACGGCGTTTGCGAGCCATCTATCTCACTTGACCTGAGATGGAGGAGAACGAAGTGACGGGGTTTGTTGGCCGGCGCCGCGTGGAAGTCGATAGAACAACGCGATAACGACATCTGATAAGATATCTCACAGTGACCCAGTGGGGATAAATTATGGAAGCGGCGCCGCTCCCGTAGCGCGCGGAGGTCGTTTTGAATTGGGGCGAGCGATATGTGGAGATGAAATTCCGAAAGAGAAAATTACAGTTTGTTTGACCCCCCCATGTGACGATCCTAACGACACGCATCGCCGGCGCGTCTTGTAGTTATTCGGGCGCCTCGAGTGCGTTGGGTTCGTCTGAGGCAAGAGATCTGGGGCATTGTCTTCTCTTGTTGAGTGAATCGTCCGGTTTGGTCTGGCACAACTCCGTTCGTTCATCTCTGCGATCAAGCCTCAGTCTAGTCTCTTATCAACAGACACTACAACAAATGGCACCCGTACCTCGCGATGTTGTAGCCCTAGTCGCACAATTTTTGATTCTTCTCAATCCTGAGGGTGAGGCGCACGCACAAAGCAGCACTGTACATTGTATGGCATAACAAATAATTATATCTCGTCAAGAATGTCGTCAGCTTCCTTCTTCCTACAAGAAAAAGTTCCCTTTTCGTCGCCTCTCTTCCAGTCAGCCCACTCTCGCGCCGCATCACAAATCTCGCCCCGGCGCAGACTTACAACCATCACACCTCCTACGCCTTCTCGCTCCCACTATCAACGTCCTTGTCCACAAACGCAGCCCGCTCGATGATCGCCGGCGGCTTGGGTACGTTCCTCCGCAGCACGTAGCGCTTGATAAACCACGGCAGCCACACCGTCGACTCGTACTTGATGTAATTGGCCGTCGGTACGGAGAAGACCTCTGTTGTGCGGGAAGCATTAGATCCACGCTCCCGGCGTAAGTAAACGCGATGGATGTGAGACTCACGGTCAAGTTCCTCGAGCGTAAGCTCCTTCGTCTCCCTGACGAAGCAGAAGATCATGACCCACGCGACGAGGTTGAGCCCGGCGTAGAAGCCGACTATATAGGCGTGCGGTGATCAGTATCATCGACGCGACGGGCAAGGGCGCGGCGACTTACAAGCACCGGTGGGCGTCATGACGGTTTGCATCCGCGGGAAGGTCAGCCCGAGCACGCCGGCGAAGACGTTGTTGATGCAGACCGCCCACGCCATCCCCTGCTCGCGCTGGACGGTCGGGAACACCTCCGCCGAGTACTGGAACGCCACGGGGCCCTCGCCGAGCGAGTACATGATCGTGAACAGATAGACGAATCTAAGGTGACGTATCGATCGCGTTAGTCAATCACAATTATTTAATCAACAACAGACGAGTGGGGTGGGAAGGGAAGGGAAAACGTACAATACCAACGGCCCCAGGCGCGCGCCTTTGTCCCCGTCCGTCTTCAACAGCGAGAGGCCCGCCGCGAGCAGGAATATGCACATGAGGGGGAACGTCTATAATGAGGGAGGGGTCAGTGTGTGGATCATGGAGGCAAGCTGACGGAATGAATGGAAGACGTACGATGAGACACAGCGTCCTCCGTCCCTTGGTATCAATCAAGAACACCGTCGGGATGGTAGAGACGAATTGGAGTGCGCCGTAGCCGAGGGATGCGAACAGCGCCTGGTCGGCGGTGTACCCAACGTTCACGAAGATCGAGGAACTGTAGAAGGAGATGACTGGGGAATATTTAAGTGAGATTATGGGGCGGTGAATGTGTATGACGACAACTCACTGTTGATGCCGCACATCTGCTGGGCCAACATGACCGTCGAGGCGCCGTAATTCGCGCGCCTGATGCGCGGGACCGTGAAGCAGTCCTTCAGCCGCGAGAAATAGTTCGCGCCCCGGGCTTCCAGGATCTCCTCCTGGTACAACACGTACGACAGGTAGAAGTCCCTCGCAGCGATGATCGGGTGCGCGCGGATGCGCTGGAAGGAGTGGAACGCCTTGTCGTGCTTGCCGTGCTTCATGAGCCATCGCGGTGACTCAGGACAGAACCAGATCCCGAGCACGAGGAAGAAGGCGGGGATGAACGCGGAGCCGAGCTGCAGCCGCCAGGCGATTTTGCCGGTGTTCTTGACGATGACGTTCGCTGCGAAGCCCGCAAATATTCCTGGTGAGGACACAGGTATGTGAGCGTCCTGTTCGCCCATATACGTAGACAATCGAACTTACCGAAGGTGACCCACAACTGCCAGAACATGACGAGCGCGCCTCTGATGCGAGCCGGCGCCAATTCAGACGAGAAGATGGGCACAGTGGCGTTCTTGGCGCCGATACCGATACCGAGGATGAATCGCACGGCAAATAGAGCCTGCCACGAGTGGGTGAACCCGGAGGCTATTGGGGTGGCGAAGAGGCACAGGGCTGTGAGAAAAATCTCGCCCCGACGTCCGAGGTAGTGATTCAGGGGATCGACGATCCATGCACCGCTGAAAAAAAAAATTGTCAGCAGTGATCAAGCGACAGATTTGAAAACGGCAACTCACACGAAGCCCGCGCTCAAAAAGATAACGGAGTTGACGGCGCCGACAATCCACTCGTCGCGCCCGGTGCCCGCAATGCCGAACTCTTCGGGGAAAGACAAGTTGGCGCCATTTGAGCCTGTTTGATCCCAGCCCTGAGTGGCCGCGCCAACGGCGCACAGGATGATGGAATACCACATGGTGAACGGCCCATGCCACTTGTGGTCTCTCTCGTACAGGAGCGCCGCGAGTTCGTCCTCTTGCAGAGAGGAAACCGCCTCGAAGTTTATAGCATCACGAGCCACGAGCGCGGCCCTGGAGAACAAGTCGGTGTGTTCGGCGAGGCCGTGAGTTTTGCAAACTCGACGGCGTCAGCGACGACCTTGCTCTTGGTATCGCGCTAAAGAAAGTCGGTCAGATCCATTCATGATATCCAACAGGCCACTCACTTGCAGGGGGTTCTCAACGACCGCGATGGCGGTCTCGACATGAACCGGAGAGTCGACCTTCTCCTTCTCGGACACTTTTTCCTTCCCGGACGAGGCCATGTTCGGAGTCTTTTGAGAGAGAAGACGAAGACAGTCGATTCGGGGGGAATGATGGAGCGGCGATGATGCGTCCCTATTTAACGGTCGTCGCTTCAAATGTTCCGATCCCGTGGTACCGATCCCCGATGATGCCATCATGGAGTGGGGCAAAAGTGTGGGGCGAAAATGGCCCACGGGGCAGAAGAAGTAAATCTTAAACAGGAGCTGATTGATACTCCTGATCGATGACATAAGCTTGCCGGATGCGGCGGACTCATGATTGGGTGACGAATGGTCTGTGCTACTAAGCCGGGGACGAAATAAATTATTTTGAGTCACAGGAATGGTAGAAAACGGCTATTTAAACGGGTCTACAGCCTTGGAACTTTATCTGTGACGCGTAGGCCGCGTGTCGAGTGGGTCATGTGGCCGCCGAGAGCTGCCGAGGGGGATTTCAAAGGACTGTAAATTTCCCACCGACTCGAAGGATGCTGATTGCGTCATACAGATAGCCCCTCCTCTTCCTCCCTTCCATCATCTACTCCCGCCTCCCGCCTCCGGGCTCCCCTCCTCCCTCCCCTCTTATCTCGCTATCGCTTCCCCACCTACTTTAGTACATCCTTCCGATTTTCTACTAACCGCATTCTACTACTCAGACAACGTCCGCGCGTTCTAGCCTCGCTCCGCCGCTCTGAACGTACGAGCTCGGCTCCACTCCTCCCGCGTTCGAGCACCGCCTCCGCACTCGCTCCGCCCATGTCCCGCTCCACGCTCCCTTACACGCCCTGCCGCCTTCGCCCGCCGTCCGTACCCCAGGCAGCCATAGGTCCGAGACCCCACTCGGCAATGTCCCTGTGTAGTTAGATCTAGTATATACCGTGTACCATAGTCGCTTACAGTGATTTCAATTTCCAGCACGCTAATTGATTTCATCATCAGCCCACCTGAAACTCGCGGGAAAGCCTGGGCAAGCCCCATAAACGTGAAACGCGAGGCCATCAGTTTGCCATCAGTCGATAGATTTAGTCCTGATTTTGCCGGCGGATATCAGATGCATTGAAACAACGCGCCCCGTCCCCGCTCCCCGAGCCTTCCTTGCACTCCATCTTTTCTGCACGACATACGCGACGCGAATCCGGAATGCCGACAAGACATCGATGCCTGATGAGCCGACAGCTAACGCAGGCCATCTACCCTGGCTGCGCTGCGCACAATTAACGCGCAAACCACCAAAGGTGGTTGGGGGGAGTGTACCGCCATCCTGTGGGTCCAAGTACATGCTAATATTTCTCCCCCTCTTCTTGAATCTAATGGCTTCTACATTCCAGGATTCCGGCCGCGCAGCGCCAGAAAAAAGGCCATCCTTTCAACGCCCCCGGACTACTCGAATGCGAGCACAAAAGTAGATCTCTCCACGCCACCCACCCATGCCGCACATGCCCCACAGTCCGCGTCTCGTGTTACATTGACGACGACTGGCTGGCAGTTCGGATCACCGCACCCACCTCGAGGATACGCGCTCGCTATTTATTCAGCCACGCGGCCCCGGCCGCGCGCAGTGCGATTTTTCTGGGGGCGTAAATCACACGCAGGGTCGGAGACAGCTCGGAGAATGCGCCGTGTCCAGCGGCGTAGGCTACACCGCGGCAAGCTTGATGCGATGGCCATCACGACTTTCTCAAAGGTAACTCAAAAGCTTTCTTTATTCTTGTCGATTTTACTGAACCTGGAGTCCTAGCAGATCCCTAGGAGTCCCTCAAGAGGATGAGAGTACCCTTCAGTCACCGAGTTCTGAAACTCGCCCGCCGCACTACACTACTTCCCGAGCGCCTTGGCGTGATGGGTTTGGTTGTGTTTGTGGAATACCGGATGGGGACGAGCCTAGTTTCAGTCCTGCGAGCACGCCCTAATACGTCACTGTTTGTTTTCACCTCTCTTCTTGCTCATTTTTGAAAATTACAAGCGACTTGCGGCTGTAACCTTTGAGACTTGGACTTCCCGCCCGGATTTGAACAGTTGGTGAGTGCCTTGTTTTCTCTGCTATCTTCTGTTCGTGGACCGCGTATCCGAGAGGCATTCGAAGATCGATCCTTCCAGGGACGTTTTGAAGTCACCAATATCGAGCAATCTTTTGAAGACATTCGAACTTACCTGCGCGAAGAGTTCTCAGGCATCCATCGCGATCCAATGCGACGAGTGGGTGCATTCGTTTTCGCTAGTCCGTTTCGTTCAGGCCAAGAAACCTAGCTTTGACATCGACCTGCCCACGGAATGCGACGACGAGTACTGGGAGCACGAGGACCCTGAGCAGGCGTTCCTGCAGCCACCGGGAACCCCTTCGTGCGTCGCATTCTTCAATTCTTTCCTCCGCCTGAACAACATCCTCGCGTTCAGCCTGCGCATCCTCGAGCGTAGATTGACCTGGAAACCCACGGAATTAAACTAAATTCAGTCGAACGACAGTAATCGCTCAACAAGGCCAAGGAGCTACTGGCGGTGCGGGACCCCAGTGGGAGGAACACCTCGTTGTCGAGTTCGATTCCGCGCTCAACAAATGGATCGAGTCTATTCCGGAGCACTGTGCGTCCCCGCCTCCTTTCTCAGCGGCGATGTTTAATATTCACTCGGACGGCAGTGCGCTGGGACCCCCACCGGGAAGACTTGACGTTCTTCAGACAGTCTGTCGCGCTGTATTGTGGGTCCTACCATGTGCAGATGACGACACATCGGCCATTCATCCCGATGTTGCGGCAGGCAGCGCCGACGGTGCGTTTCCGCCCCCAAAGTTCATTCGTACCCCGCTCCTGTTGAATGAACAATGGTTGATTTCGTCGAGCAGGCCCTCCCGTCACCCGCGATCTGCACCAACGCGGCGCGCTCGTGTAGCCACGTCGCGGACGTCTCGTGTCGCCGCATGAACGGCACCCCTGCCATCCTCCTCCTCGTGCGTCTCCTGTCGCTGCGCCCCGACTAGCCCCGTGCTCATCGTGATACAGCCGTCACTGACGACGGCGTGCGTGGTGCTCCTGCTGAACGTGCGGAGCACCAAGCGCACGGGGCTCGCACCGTACATGAACACGACGATCACGGAGGTGCACAAGTGCATGGTGGCAATCCGCGTCTGTGAAGAACGGTGCGAGCTCCCTTACTCCCTTCTCTGGCTCTGGCATTGAACGTGCTACGAATAGGTGGCAGATGGCTGGCCTCTCCCGGGACATCCTCAACGAGCTCGCAAGTGTCGGTTCCGTGCCGCTGCCGCCGCACCCACCGCCCGCCCGCGAACGCGTCCCCAATCCGAATCCAAATGAGAACAAGCGCCGCGCGGGTGAGGCGGATGATGGTGGGCGGTATACATCGGTGGAGGAGCCCGTGTTCACGCCGTGGATGTCAATTGACCCGATGGCGGGTGCCGCCCCGTTCTTGTGGGTGGGCTCCGCGCCCGCGCTGCCGATGTACACCGCCGACCTTGGGCGGGCGGGCCCCGGTCTACCCGCCCGACCCCTTTCAAACCTATGCTATGGGGTCGCACGTTCCGCTGCATTCCGCATGGGCGGAGACCCCCAATTAAGGGACGTCATCCTGGGCACCGTGGGCAAGAGCGTGGAGGACATTATGAGCATGATCGGCAACGACACATTAGCGATGTGAGCGAATGCGCCGATGAGTCTTGGGTCCGTTGCGCCTCTAACGATGACACTCAATTCAGATAATCTGATTTTTGTTTAGGGCAATCAAGTGGGGGAGTTATTTCAGTGGTATGCATGGCTCAGGTCAGTAAAAACACCCGGACAGGCGGTCGTGACCATACATAGCTCAATGTATGGACTAGATTATACATAGCTGAGTATCCAATCTTCGCCGGACAGATTCCGCTCCGGAGGAAGCCATTCCCCGCGACATGACTGCATACTGACTCAGTCGGAACAGCGGCCTTTTGTCCTGCATTCTAGCGAGGGGATTCCGGTCTTGGCGACCTTACTCCGCTGTTTCGACATGTTTTGATGCCCGTGGCTCTCCATTCTACAGGACCCACCCGTTCTTCAAATATGAGGTGAACCACATCTTGAACTCTGGCCTCCTCTTCGCATACGATGTGGATTTTCCGTTCCTTTCCTGCATTTTCTATCCTCCAAACTCCATGGTCCGTTCATCGCCCATCGTAAGCTCGCAATCCAGGATGGAAGATCCGTTTGTAACTCTTGTAAGTACCGCCGCCCACACCGATAATCGTGCGTTTCATGTTTCCTCCCTGGTTGTCCCTCGATAGAAGTCCCCCTTAGATGCAGTCCTTTCAATTCCGTACAACACATTTGACGGCCCGGGATTCCCTGCATGCAACGCAGTGTCTCAGGCTTATCGGCCATCCACGGTGCAAGAAATGGTCAATATTGTCGAGAATGCAAGCAGTCTGGGGATCCCTATGAGAGCCAGCGGGGTACGTCAGCCCGCTCAGTAATTACCCACAGGATTGACCTGGTTCATTTAGAAGGCCCACATGTAGTGTAGGGCTCTGCCCTGCCTGTTGGTTCTGGGTGGCTGACTTTGAATCCAGACGATCTGGTGACCCTAATACCATCATTATCAAGACAGACGCGGTCAACGCAATCCACGATCTGGAATTAAATGATGGTGTTGGTACGGTTGTCGTCGAGGCCGGGGCGACCTTTCCTCAAGTGTGAGCGTGCTGGTTAGTATCTGTCCTACTCATCGATCTATTTTCAGGGCACAATGGTTAAAGGACAGAAGCCTAGCTCTGGGATATACTCTCGGTTGCTTTTCGTCTGATTTTTTGGCCTCGTCTCTGATAACTTCGTCGCAGTGAATTGGAATATTACCATTGGTGAAATGGCTAGCCCTAAACGATTGCTAAACCGACCTCTCTCTCAGCGGGCGCCGTAGCTATGGGTGCTCATCGCTCGTCACTCAGAGAGGATTCCCGAGTCCCCGCAGCCGCAGTAGCCATGGACATCATCAACGGTAAAGGTATGTCGAGAACTTGTGTGCACCCCTATTCTCTTGAACATACCGTAGGCGAGCTCGTGCACTTGGAGAAAGATCAGAGCAATGATACTTGGCTCGCCACCACCACATCCCTGGGCCTCCTCGGGCTCATCGCTCGCGTCCAGATTGCTGTTTTTGTCGATTACAAGGTCTATGCAAATCAGACCACACTGGATGAAGAGGAGGCATTAGAAGGCGACATGTACACCCAAATTTCACCATTCGTCACGGCTAATTATTGGGCAAGTAACCAACTCTCCATGTCACCGATTGCTCATAATTTTTTGATCAAGTGGTGGCCAGGTCAGGGTTGTATTTCGTGATCGGCTGGCATTTAGGATCTGACGCTGATATCAGGTTTGAGAAAACTCCATCTCAGGATGTACGGTGTTGTTCCCAACAGTCAGGTTGGCGATGCGTTTCAAGTTCAGTGCCCAATCTTACTGAATGAGCGTTGAACTGAGTCCTTAAAAAAGTCCACATTTTCAATGACTTCACTCGAAGGCAAAGCTGCATTAGCGCTCTTGAATTCCGGACAGAACCACAGCGGACCTAACTTCATAACTGAAGACATTTTCTACGCCATCTGGACAGCGCCGAATTTCCGCGGTCAGTTGGCTTTCATCCGGTGCCAGTCATCTGCACTGAGCCTACCACATGATGCACTTAGAAAAGAGCCTGAACCTCCCTTTGCTCTCATGGCCCGTGTATGGAAGTGCGTACAATGTTCTCATTGGGGCTTGTATCCAAATGAGCTGCCTGAATGGGACTACAATCTTCATGGGAAGACTCTTGAGCTGGCTGTCCCCATTCCGCTGGCCAATCAGTTCTTCAAGCGGGTGCGGCAGCTGTTCGACCAGGCCGCGGCAGAAGGCATGCCGGTGATTGCGACGTACCGCAGGTACATGAAATTCTGCTGCGTAATTCCCGCAGAACGTTAGCCTAACCCCTCAACAAGCGGAATCAACATCAAGGTCTCCATCCCTGTCGCTGGCTATTTCCTTGCTCACGGGCCTATCCATAGTTTGGGAAGCCTTTTGATAGCTTCCTCGGTCAGACCACGGAGCGAGTTGAAAACATCACAGCGGACTGGTCGAAGGCAAGTCAGGGTGCCATGCAAGATGATGACAATCATAGTGTCACTGAGCAATGATGTTCGACTTTCCATCGTTTGTGCCCACTCTCGGCGACCACCATCGATACAATGAGGCCTGGTAATCTCCTGCCATTTTCGCTCTCTGATTTTTTTCATGGTCTCCCAGGTACGACCTGTTGGCAAAGACTGTAATCGCCGAGGTAAGTCCCCCGCCCTCTGTCTCGGATAACTATGAATCTCCGCCGTTTCAGTTCCCCGTCCGCCCACATTGGACCAAGAACACGCGGTCTGTGTTTGCGCAGGCACTCGAGAATCTTGACAGTGATGCAAGGATCCATGTAAATACTCGTTTTTGTCACAGACCTGATAATATTTTTAGAGTCTAGCGCGATTCACCGCGGTGCGCGCTAAATTCGATCCAAACAAGATTTTCAAGAGTGTTGTGGGCGAGATCATTGGTGTGGTGGAGGGTTTTGACAGCTCTCCTATGCTAGTGAGAACTTGAGATATTGCACCGTTCGGTCTGAGTGAAACATTGACAAAGAATATTTCTATTGGGTCGAAAGAGAAATAAAATGTGAATCCCCAAATAAATTCACAAGTCCTTGTATGTGTCAGGCATCATTGCCCCCCCCCGCCCCGAATCAACCTAGGAGCAGTGGAACTCAGTATGAATGCCGAATTCATCTGGCTCAGAGAAGCCGCCGCATTGCGCGTAGAAGGCTCCATTCTTGTTGATCCTATAATCGGAAGTCCCGCACCCCGATTCCTGGTAAACACCGGTGGTCCCTCCATTGCTTGTCTTGAGACTGAAAGTACGGCCGCAGGGGTTTACATTGCTCTGAGGAAAAAAAGACTGGTTGTAATCATAACATGGAAGAAGAGGCAGTAATACTTACCGGTCCAATGACAGTATAATCGCTCTTGGGATGGCCAGAGACCAAGCGACATGGTCTCCATTGATATTAAGAGTGCCGAGGTTGATCCCACTGACAAGGATTATCGTGGGGATGCATGCAAAGAGACGACATGAGGCTTACCTGGCACGGCGATCCAAGGTACTGGTAGAGTTCTGGACTGGGGATGCTGCAATGACAGACAGCAGGGAGGCCAGGTGGCAAGCTTGAACAACATTGTCTATGATTCACTGAGGGACCTCGGGTTGACACTGGTTGTGTTGGTAAATGAAACGAAGTGCAATTTCTTTTATACGCAGAACATCGTGAGTCACGGGACCGCCCGCACCCCGCCCGCACGTTCCGGTGTACTGGTCCCCGACATGCATTATCCTAGATAGTATGAGACAAGATTGAACATCCGGCATTCATGGCCTATCTGTAAGCCGTCGGTTATTTCAGTCCGCCGATAGGCACTTTGCGTGATCAAATCAGACAGATGGTTGGATTGACATTTGCGAGTACCGTAGTTTTCCGCTCATGAGTAGACTACGAGAGAATAAGTCTTTTGCAATTTACAGCTGTTTCAGAATATGTTGAAACTTTGTGAATTCTTTTCGCGCCCATCCGATTTTGATCGCAGGCCAAGCATTTCCCTTTTGAGAAGGGCTTGGCAACACCTCTTCCCGTGATGTCGCCATGGTCTATTGCCAGATCAGCGACGACTTAAAGGAGCGCGCTCTGTGGCTACTCGAGGCTTGCTATATCACAGACGAAGTGTGTGAGCTCTTGGTGTGTCCCGGAGTGGTCTCTCTTGGTGGAAGGCGACTAGACAAAAAAAAAGGGCATGATGCCAAGCCCTTCTCAAAAAGGAAATGCTTAGCCTGCGATCAAAACCGGATGGGCGCGAAAAGAAATCGCAGTTCAACATATTCGGAAACAGCTGTAGAGAGCACACCACAGCTGAATACCTTGCTGAGGAGGGAAGGGATATACCAGAGTTAGTTTGATCATGAGCTTTGCCCTGCAGATTTCCAGTTGCGGCAGCCCCTACATATCTTGTGGCTTGTCGAGTTCCGTGCAAGTGGTATTAATAATTGAACTTCACTTGTAAGCTCCGAAGAACAGCTCCATATGTTCGCGTCGCGGGCGTCTCGATCAAAAATAAATACCCTCAGACGGGTCAAAGTTGAGTTTAGGAAAACCTTGACGGAGCCTGTGTCTGGGCTGAGGATATACGAGACAGAGTGCGCACATAGAGTTGAGGTTCGGTTGATAGATCTGAAGTGCGGTAGATAAATCTGATGTGCCGCACATTGGTAAAGTGCGGCACATCATTCTCAATTACAGATTGCTCGTATACATTTCTGAAACGCATCATTGAGTGCGCGTCGTTGAAGTCCGCTCGGAACCCCGCACACACGTAAATATGGGGGATCCGAGTAGGGATGTGTTTGCCAAGGGGGTTCAGGGACAGATACGTACATTTCAGAGCATCACAGCGACGTCCTAGAATCGTACTGCCAGTTTCAACCTTCACAATTTCCGGCGAAGGTACCGTACTTGATCATGATGTGACTGCCACGTGCCCCGTCCCCCTTCGCCTTCCCTCCTTTTGACCACCACCACCCCACGCCGCCCGGCGCGATGAGGACACGCCAAATGTTCCCCGATGTCGCGCTTTGCACCACCGACGATGATCCCCTCATTGACAGTCTGTCTGGCTGTGGTCTGATGGAATTTCGGAATTATGTACGTCGCGTTGAAGTCAAACTTCTCGTAGTGTCCCTAACCCGGATCCCCGCGCCGCATCAACAGTCAGATTTTGGTACCATTGATTTTGGTACCATTTATCAACAATTCCAGCGGGTGGGCATCCAGCAGCTCACGTCCGGTCTCGGCGGCGCCGTCGAGTGTCCGTGACGATCTCGTCAAAAATAGGCACGTGATTTACGCCGCCTTTGTCGTGGGGCTCATACTGATTTTCTCCTTGCCAGTCCACCATTCATATCTGTTGAAATTGGACTGTGGGACAGTGCGGGCTGGACGTTCGAGGAAGTCGGCGCGTTCAAGGCCTTGATTTTGATCCTTCTCGATCCCGATGGAGTGTTCAAACATACAATACTTTTCTTCCCCGCCTTTCCTTGCTCAGCTACGATGTCAAGGTGGTGGGACCACAAGCTCATACATCGCTGGTTGCTCCGCAGCATCATTCAGTGCCTATCAAACATCCCGTTCGAGAAATGGAGTTCCACGGAGACCACCACAGAACTCGGCGAAGCCCAGCATTCCAGGAACAACGCTCAGACCGGTCTCTCGATGGGCGTCATTAAGTCTTTCAAGAATTGAGTTCTGATTTCTTCAGCGGCGTGAACATCGCGCTGAATCCGACCTAGATATGAAGAACTCGACTACCGGAGAGCTGAAGAGATCGAAATTCGCAACAATTTGGGTCCCAAATGGGGGGTCCCAGTTCAAATCGCAAGAATATTCAGGTGTACTTACTGCAATGGTAGCTTAGTTCACACGCGAGGGAGCGATAAAATATGCAGGCATCAGGTATTTGAGGTATCCGCACGATTGAACATTTTGGCTATATTTGGTGAACACATGACCCAGCTGCCTAATTAGACCACCTGTTCCCCTTTTTTTTTTTTTTTTTGGAGTGTTTGGGATAATGAATTTCAGTCTGCAGAAGCATTCGAAAATTTATCCGCTGGGTCTACTAGAAAATTCTAGTTAATGCCGGGGAAGTTGTCCAGGGAGGAAATGCCATTACACACATGTATCATAGTGTGGGGACTCCAGCCTTAATAAATTTATCCTATCCCATTTCTTGAATCATTCAATCTCAATGGCTGTATACCCACTAAAACCCCCACTGTGTATGTCCAATCATCTGGCAGAGCGTCTTCGTTCATTAGTAGACCACTCCATGTTCTTAGGACAAGATCTTTATCTAGCGCAAGATTACCAAATTTCATTTTGTTGGTGAGGATTCGATCTCGTCCTAGTGCAGAATTAACCGATTGCAGCCATCTATTGTCAATCTCAACATCTGTAATGTTACGGTATGGGTTCTTCAAAACCTTATCATTCTGAATGTTCCAGATTGTGTGCCAAGCTGTGGATACTAGAATGGTAAATAATCTTCCCATAGCAGGGATAATTTTCCCGTTTGGGTGCTTAAAATTTGAGAAGGTTGCACCCCAAGAGGAGCCCCCAGCTGAGGGGAGGCCACTTAGAATATTTCATGGCCCAGAGTTCCTCGGTCAGTCGCCAAATCAATTTTGCCCCGGAGGCATCACATTCCATCGCAATGTGTTCGAGGTTCTCAGGGACACCACATGTTGGACAGACTGAAATCGCTTCAAGATTGTCAATATGTGTCCAAAAGTCACCGACTCTGAAATGTAGTGAATTGACTTCCAGAATAATTTGCGGTGGAGTCGTCTCAAATTTGTTGAACGTATAGATTTCCAAATCATTTTGTCTGTTGGAGTGTAATCAGAAACTTCATACACAGAGCACCGGATGTGGTCTGGATCAATGAATGTTGCCGTCCTCAGCGGTTCTGAGCGTCTGCTCTTGATGATTTTTGGAAAGATTCGTTCTGAGCCTTGTGAGATTAGAATACCAGGGCAACTGAACATTGAATCGATTTGGGTATCAACCTCAAGTTGAGGATATAAATCAATGTCTGTGGTGGCAGGGAAAGTGTTTGTTGCCTGCTTGAGCTGGGTCCGTGCAACTCGCTCGTTCAGCGCTGCAAATACTGCTTTGAAGAGTATGAAACTTGGGTCTAACATGTTGTTTTCAGATTTTGTTCTCTCCTTAATCAGTGTTTTGAGCAAGAAATTGGATGAAGAACATAGTAGTAAGGGGACATTGCTTGGGATTCTCTGCAATACTGTGAGTGTAGCACCCAATATTCCTGATTTGTAGTTAATTTTCATAGTTGGATTGTCAAATGTGAGATGCACAGTTGCATCCTCGTGGAGCTCATCTGAAACAATTTTGAATCTTGCGATAATTTTTGAGGATCATATTGGCCACCTGTTTCCCCCGAGGAACGAAAACGTAAAGTTACACACTGGGTCACCGGTGGATTGACTTATGCCACATTGTGCATGTGACGAGCTTGCTCCGCAAGCTGACGGACTTGCGCATTCACGATGCCAAATTTGGCATGCGACGAACTTGCTTCGCAAGCTCACGACTTGGACCCCATCTGACGAAATCCCGCAATCCTACGTAGTGACGAAGTATTTAATGGCTCCTTTTTTCTCCAGGATAAAACTCAGCATGGGTGGGATGAATAAGCCTGTTCAGACGCGGAAATTCTGAACACTGATGAATCGCTCCTTCCAATTATGTATCTCAGAGACAATCCTACACATACCATACCTAAATGTGAGGCTAAGGTTATGAGTGGGTCACTTGGCACACCTTGGTTAACCTATAGAGATCATTTGTACTATTTACCGTGCCGTTCTCCCGTATACGGCCGTTTTTGTTGCGGACCGTACCATCGAGTCCCAAGAAGTTGGGACGACGGGACGGCATACGGTACAGGTAAGCTAAAATACGGCCGTCAAATGTACGGCCGTCCCCGTATACGGTACGGTCCGCAGCCCTAGGCAGGACTATCCACTAGTATCGCACCTCCTTCCGGCGTATGTGGCGTGCTCGGTCGAATGGGGTAGATAAAACCTGAGGTATTATTTTCTATAGGCCGGGACCATTTTTTGTTGCTGAAATGATGCCTCCGGTCTACCGGTGTTGTCTTCGATCTGCAACGAGTGAAATGGAATAGATCGTTACCTTACACTATTTTGACCCGCGTGCTCGCCCGCCGACCACTTTCTGGGCGAGGGCTCAACAGCCCAAGCCCAGAAGAGGATCCACAAGATCTAGTGCGCACCTAGAATTGATGTGCGGTAGATAGATCTGATGTACCGCACATTGGCAAAGCGCCGCACATTAGGGGTCCAAACACAAGAGCTGCTATGTAATGTAGTTTTCAATATTAATGCCGGCAGGCCAACACAGTTAATCACCTAGTTAAGACAGTTATCACGACGAGTCAAAGCACTGAATTACGGGTGTGTCTACGTTGGTACATGAGCAATTTGTCACTGGGTGCCGGATAAGTAAGCGTAACAGCACAAATAAAGCAAGAAGTACCTTGGCCCGTTTCGACTTGGGTGCAGTGTCAGATTCCGACAGTCTAGATCTCGTGGATGATGTTCGCACGCGAGAGGAATGGATAATATTGGCCTCATCCACCTCTGCACTGGGTCGCTTCCGAGGGACAACGGAAGCCGGGATTAGAATGGGATCAAAATCGCGGGGAAGGGAGTGCATAGATCTCACTCTCGGAATGGTGATATATTGTCTTGCTCGCAGCAACGCCTGGAAACGATAACGCGAGGACTGGGGATTGACGGCGAGGAGGAGCGGGAGAAGAATCAGGGACTTAGATCATTATTTTATCAGTCCTCCCAAGGCTAACAAGTCGGAGGAACGTACCAGCTCCGCCAGGTCGATCCACGCAGTTTCAAGGAAGTCAGCCGTGTGAGCGTGTATGTAGGCCAGGGAATACATCTGACCGTTGATGCGGCGCGGGGATCCGGGTTAGGGACGCTACGAGAAGTCTGACTTCAACGCGACGTACATAATTCCGAAATTCCATCAGACCACAGCCAGACAGACTGTCAATGAGGGGATCATCGTCGGTGGTGCAAAGCGCGACATCGGGGAACATTTGGCGTGTCCTCATCGCGCCGGGCGGCGTGGGGTGGTGGTGGTCAAAAGGAGGGAAGGCGAAGGGGGACGGGGCACGTGGCAGTCACATCATGATCAAGTACGGTACCTTCGCCGGAAATTGTGAAGGTTGAAACTGGCAGTACGATTCTAGGACGTCGCTGTGATGCTCTGAAATGTACGTATCTGTCCCTGAACCCCCTTGGCAAACACATCCCTACTCGGATCCCCCATATTTACGTGTGTGCGGGGTTCCGAGCGGACTTCAACGACGCGCACTCAATGATGCGTTTCAGAAATGTATACGAGCAATCTGTAATTGAGAATGATGTGCCGCACTTTACCAATGTGCGGCACATCAGATTTATCTACCGCACTTCAGATCTATCAACCGAACCTCAACTCTATGTGCGCACTCTGTCTCGTATATCCTCAGCCCAGACACAGGCTCCGTCAAGGTTTTCCTAAACTCAACTTTGACCCGTCTGAGGGTATTTATTTTTGATCGAGACGCCCGCGACGCGAACATATGGAGCTGTTCTTCGGAGCTTACAAGTGAAGTTCAATTATTAATACCACTTGCACGGAACTCGACAAGCCACAAGATATGTAGGGGCTGCCGCAACTGGAAATCTGCAGGGCAAAGCTCATGATCAAACTAAACTGGTATATCCCTTCCCTCCTCAGCAAGGTATTCAGCTGTGGTGTGCTC